>ML329909.1:0-25398 GCA_005239505.1 Nicotiana paniculata
ATTTCGAATAATGTCACTTTAAGTGGAGAAACTCCTGTACCCCCCTTTGGGGCGTATAAACCGGAGGTGTGACACCTACTATTCAGGAGTAGATCCCCGCCGAAGATACTCCAGCGGGACAGGCTCAGGCACCGGCAGTGTCTATTGTTATTTCGGGTCTTCACGAGACCTTGGCCCAGATCTTAACAGTATGTACCACCCTTGCTCAGGCAGTTGCTGCATCTTCTACTGCCGCTACTTCTCAGGCTGGGGGAGGCAGTCAGACTCCAGTTGCCCGGACACCTGAGCAGGTCACTCATGGCCATCAGACACCGGGGGCGGTTCCATCCCAGCCAGTTGCTCCAGTTCAGGACTTTGTGGTTCAAGCTATGCCAGATCATGAGCAGCATAGGCTGGAGAGATTTAGTAGACTTCAACCTCCGACATTCAGTGGTTCTGAGGGCGAGGATGCCCAGGGTTTTCTGGATAAGTGTCAGAGGATGCTTCGAACTGCTGGGATTCTGGAGACCAATGGGGTCTCATTTGCTACTTTTTAGTTTTCTGGTGCTTCTTTCACCTGGTGGGAATCTTTTGAGAGGCGTAGGCCTATTGGTTCAACACCCCTCACCTGGCAGCAGTTCTCCACTATCTTCTTGAAGAAGTATGTACCCCAGTCTCACAGGGAGGAGCAACGCGGGCATTTTGACCAGCTGCGTCAGGGGGAGCTATCAGTGACGCAGTATGAGATGCAGTTTTCGAAATTGGCTTGTGATGCCACCGAGTTGGTCCCTACTGATAGGGAGAGGATTATGAGGTTCGTGGATGGCCTCACTTAAAAGCTCCGCCTTTTCATGACTCGAGAGAGAGTATCAGGTGCTACCTTCGAGAAGGTTATTGATATTACTCGAGATATTGAGTCAGTTCGCTGCCAGGAGCGGGAAGAGAGGAAGGCAAAAAGGCCTCGTGGATCGGGTGATTCTAGTGGTGCTCCTTTCAGGGGGAAAATTCAGCATGGTAGAGGTCGTTCGTTCAAGCCTCCTTAGTCAGTCCGCCCAGCCTATAGTGGTGCATCTTCGGGGCATGGTCCCGGTGTTTCTCAGCCAGGCCGTTATTTATTCGGTGCCCTTCCAGCCCAGAGTGTAGATCGAGCACCATCAGTTCAGGGTTCCTCTATGCATGGTTCTTCTGGTGGTTATTTTGGTGCCAAGGGTTCCTTTCAGTCCCCGTCTCCAGCTCCGAGGAGTTGTTATGAGTGTGGAGAGTTCGGGCATATGAGGAGGCAGTGTCCTCATCTTCTTGGAGGTCCATCTCAGCTGAGGATCCAGCCTTCGACTTCAGCTCCAGTTACTTCACCACCCACCCAAGCAGCCAGGGGTGGCATTCAGTCAGCTAGAGGTCGCCCTAGAGGGGGAGGTCGAGCAACTGAAGGTCAGGCCCGTATGTATGCGTTTCCAGCCAGGCCAGATGCTATGGCGTCCGATGCAGTGATCGCAGGTATTGTCTTAGTCTATCACCGAGATGCTTTGGCTTTATTTGACCCTGGTTCTACATATTCCTATGTTTCATCATATTTTGCCCATTTTATGGACATGCCCCGTGAGTCCTTAGTTACGTCGGTTCATGTGTCGACTCCGGTGGGCGATACTATTATTGTGGATCATGTGTATCGATCGTGTGTGGTATCTATTGAGGGTCTGGAGACCCGAGTGGACCTACTGTTACTCAGCATGGTCGATTTTAATGTGATATTGGGAATGGATTGGTTATCTCCGTGTCATGTTGTTCTTGATTGTCATGCTAATACCGTGACCTTAGCTATTCCAGGATTTATGAGGGTTGAGTGGAGAGGTTCTTCTGAGTATGTGCCTAGCAGGGTGATTTCCTACCTGAAGGCTCAGCGAATGGTTGAAAGGGGATGTTTATCGTATTTGGATTTTGTGAGGGATGTTAGTGGTGAGACTCCTGCTATTGATTCGGTTTATGTGGTCCGTGACTTTCCGGACGTGTTTCTTGCAGACCTGCCAGGCATGCCACCTGACAGGGACATTGATTTTGGTATTGACTTGGTGCCAGGCGCTCAGCCTATTTCTATTCCACCTTATCGTATGGCACCAGCGGAGCTAAAGGAATCAAAGGAGCAGCTTCAGGAACTCCTAGATAAGGGGTTCATTCGGCCTAGTGTGTCACCTTGGGGTGCACCGCTGTTGTTTGTGAAGAAGAAGGATGGTTATATGCGTATGTGTATTGATTATCGGCAGTTGAGCAAAGTTACGGTGAAGAACCATTATCCCTTGCCTCGTATTGATGACTTGTTTCATTAGTTGTAGACTGCTTTCAAGACTACATATGGTCATTATGAGTTTCTGGTTATGTCATTCGGGATGACTAATGCCCCAGCAGCTAGTGTATTCCGGCCTTATCTGGATTATTTCATCATCGTGTTTATCGACGATATCTTGGTGTATTCCTAATATCTGGAGGATCATGAGCAACATTTGAGAGTTGTGCTTCAGACATTGAAGGAGAAGAGATTGTATGCAAAATTTTTGAAGTGTGAGTTCTGGCTTGATTCAGTAGCGTTCTTGGGGCACGTGATGTCCAGTGAGGGTATTTAGGTTGATCCGAAGAAGATAGAGTCGGTGCAGAGCTGGCCTAGACCATCATCATCTACCGAGATTCGCAGTTTCCTTGGTTTGGCAGGGTACTACCGCCGTTTCGTAGAGGGATTTTCATCTATTATAGCACCTATGACCAGACTGACCCAGAAGGGTTCTCGGTTCAGGTGGACTGAGGAGTGTGAGGAGAGATTTCAGAAGCTCAAGTCAACTTTGACTACAGCTCCGGTGTTGGTTTTGCCTACGGGTTCAGGTTCCTATACAGTTTACTGTGATGCCTCGAGAGTTGGCCTTGGAGAAATTTTGATGAAGGACGGTAGGTTGATTGCCTACTCGTCCAGACAGTTGAAGGTGCACGAGAAGAATTATCCAGTGTACGCTCTTGAGCTAAAAGCTATTGTCCACGCCTTGAAGATTTGGCGTCATTATTTATATGGAGTGCATTCTGAGATTTTCACTGATCACCGTAGTTTGCAGCATCTCCTTAAGCAAAAGGATCTGAATTTGCATCAGAGGATATGGTTGCAGCTTCTCAAGGATTATGACCTCACTATTCTATATCATCCGGGGAAGGCCAATGTAGTGGCCGATGCCCTGAGTCGCAGAGCAGAGAGTTTGGGGAGTCTAGCCTACCTTCCAGTAGCAGAGTGACCATTAGCACTTGATGTTCAGGATTTAGCGGGTTAGTTCGTGAGATTGGATCTATCACAGCCCCCGCAGGTATTAGCTTGTGTAGCCTCCAGATCTTCTCTTTATGATCAGATTAGAGCATGCCAGTATGATGATCCACACTTGCTCGTTTTTCAGGATAGGGTCCGTCGCGGTGATTCCAGGGACGTGGTTATTGGTGATGATGGGGTCGTGAGGATGCAGGGCCGGATTTGCATGCCCAATGTGGATGGACTTCGAGATTTGATTCTAGCTGAGGCCCATAGTTCACTATTCCATCCATCCGGGTGCCGCAAAGATGTATCAGGATCTGAGGCAGCATTATTGGTGGAGGCAGATGAAGAGGGATACTGTTTAGTTTGTGGCTCGATGTCTCAACTGTCAGCAGGTCAAGTATGAAGAGACTAGGTGGATTGCTTCAGATATTAGATATTCCGGAGTGGAAGTGGGAGCGGATCACCATGGACTGCGTAGTTGGACTCCCACGAACTTCGAGGAGGTTTGATGCTATATGGATTATTGTGGATCGGCTGACCAAGTCCGCGCACTTCATTCCTGTTGGTACTACTTATTCTTCATAGCGGTTAGCTTGGATTTACATCAGGGAGATTGTCCGATTTCATGGGGTTCCAGTTTCTATCATTTCTGACAGAGGTACTCAGTTCACATCTCAGTTTTGGAGGGCCGTGCAGAGGGAGTTAGGTACTCGGGTTGAGTTCAGCACAACATTTCATCCTCAGACCGACGGGGGTTCAGAGCGTACTATTCAGATTTTGGAGGATATGTTGCGTGCATGTGTCATTGATTTTGGGGGTTCATGGGACAAGTTTCTGCCACTCGCGGAGTTTGCATATAATAATAGTTATCAGTCGAGTATCCAGATGGCTATGTATGAGGCTTTATCTGGTAGGAGGTGCAGATCTCCGGTTGGTTGGTTTGAGCCGGGCGAGGCTAGGATATTGAGCACAGACTTGGTTCAGGATGCGTTGGGTAAGGTGAAGTTGATTCAGGATCGGCTTCACACGGCACAGTCGAGGCAGAAGATTTATGCAGACCAGAAGGTCCGAGATATGTCTTTCATTGTTGGGGAGAAGGTGCTGTTGAAAGTGTCACACATGTTGTGTTATGAGGCTGGGGAAGAGGGGAAAGCCGAGTCTGGTTCATTGGGCCTTTTGAGGTACTCCAGAGGATTGGGGAGGTGGCTTATAGACTTGCCATGCCTCCCAGCTTATCGGGTATTCATTCGGTGTTCCATGTTTCGATGCTCCGAAAGTATGTTGGTGACCTGTCTCATGTTATGGACTTCAGCACGGTTCAGCTCGAGGATGATATGTCGTACGAGGTAGAGCCAGTGGCTATTTTGGGTCGTCAAGTCAGAAAGCTGAGGTCTATTGGATATAGCTTCAGTGAATGTTCAATGGAGGGGGCAGCCGGTGGAGGATTCCACCTGGGAGACCGAGCGGGAGATGTGGAGCAGATATCCTCACTTATTCGAGACTCCAGGTATGTTTCTAGACCCGTTCGAGGACGAACGTTTGTTTAAGAGGGGGAGGATGTAACGACCCGGCCGGTCGTTTCGTGAGATAAGCTCCTTTTTCCCCCGTTTCTGCTTTTTCATATGTTTCTTAGCCTATTTATATTGTGTTGGGTCGGTTGGTTTGGGTTTGGAGTGGTCGTGGTTAGAATAGAGACACTTAGTCTCTTAAATTAGCTTAACATTTGAAAAAAAGTCAACTGGGAGTTGACTTATTGGCAAATGACCTCGGAATGTGGATTTTATGGATCAAATAGCTTCGTTAGGTGATTTGGGACTTAGGAATATGTTCGGAATTAAATTTTGATGTCCGGAGTAGAATTAGGCTTGAATTGGCGAAAGTTAGTTTTTTGGCGATTTCCGGTCGGCAGTGGAAAATAGGCTATCGGGGTCGGAATGGAATTCGGGGAGTTGGAGAAGGTTCGTAATGTCATTCAGGATATGTGTGCAAATTTTCAGATCAATCGAATGTGTTTTGAATGGTTTCGGCATCTTTGGTGAAATTTAGAAATTTCAAAGTTCATAGGCTTGAATTTGATGTGATTTTGGTGTTTTTGCATTGTTTTTGGTGTTTCGAAGGCTCGACTAAGTTTGAATGATGTTATGGGATATTTTGGTATATTTGGTTGAGGTCCCAGGGACCTCAGGTGTATTTCGGATGCTCAAACGGGCACTTTTGGTCTTTGGGAGATTGCTGGTTTTCTGGTGTTTTAGCAGCAGCGGTTTGTTCATTGCGATCGCGTGAGTTCATCCGTGATCGCGTAGAGTAAAAATTGAGGCAGGAAGATTTTTCTATGCGATCGCATAATAAGGTTTGCGATCGCATAGGTTGGGCAGCCAGAGCAGTGCGGTCGCGTGAGGTGCATTGCAATCGCACAGTGTAGGCGCGTGTGGCAGGGGTGTTTGGTTACTATATGCAAACGCGGTTGGGTGGACGTGATCACACAGAGGGAGGAGAGCCAGTGCTTCGCGAACGCATCCCTGATGACCCGAACGCACTGAAGAAAGATATAGTGCTGGGCAGTGTTTTATAAAAGCCCTTTCTTACAAATTTGAGTCTATTTTCCGCCATTGTTGAGCGGGTTTGGAGCTCTTTGAGAGAGTTTGAAGAGTAAATCGAAGGGAATCACTTGCAGGTAAGATTTTTGACTTCATAACTAGATTCTATGTTGTTTTCTAAGTAATTAAACCGGAAATTAGTTGGATTTAAACCCAAAATTGGGGAGGTTAGGTGCATAAGAATTGGAAATTTCTTTTGATGGTTTGAGTGGGCAATTGTGGTCCGATTTTGGTGTTCTTGGTATGTATAGAATCATGGGAGGAGGGGGATTATTAAGATATAAATTTGATAAAATTCTGAGACGTGGGCCAGGGGCTCGGGTTTGGCCAATTTTAGGAATTGTGCCTAATTTTGATAGTTTTCGATTGGGGTTCGTCTCCCTAGCATATTTTGATGTTATTGATCTGATTTGTGATAGAATCGGAGCATTTGGGAGCCGATTCGAGGGGCAAGAGAAATGCGAAGTAGTTTTTGGCTGTTTTGAGGTAAGTAACGATTGTAACTCTAAACCTGAGGGTATGAAACCCCGGTATTTTATATTCTTTTGGTAAATGAGATGACGCACATGCTAGGTGATGAGCGTGTGGGTGTGCACCATTAGGGATTGTGACTTGATCTATCCCGTAGCGACTACTAAGCCGCGTATTTGATTCAAAACCTTACGACATCCTGTATTTTAGAAATTTATACTTGTTTATGGGCTATGAGCCATGTTTGGGGCCTTGTGCCGACCTGTTTAGACCCTCGGAGGTACTTTTACACTATTCTCACACTATCCCGATAGAACAATTGTGAGATCAGTCATGTTTTCTACTTGTGGCTATTTTTACTGTTATCATATTGTTTTGAAACTCTGAGAGGTACTTTGGGCTGAGTCCCGTGAGTTGAGATGAATTGCCCGAGTGGCATATGAGGATGACTGAGTGAGGCCGAGAGCCGAGTATGTGAGGATAGTTATGGATCGGGCTGCACGCCGCAGCAATATACATTATATATGGATCGGGCTACACGCCGCAACAATATACATATTTGATCGGGCTGCACGCCGCAGCAATATACATATTGGATCGGACTGCACACCGCATCAATATAGCGCTCAGGATGTAGGAGCCCCTCCGGAGTCTGTTCACCCCCAGTGGGCGCAGTCGACTATTATATGGATCAGGATGCACGCCACAGTGGTGTGTATATATGTATGTATGTATTGTATCGGGCTGCCCGCTGCAGCAGTTGTGTGCATTCATGGTACTTGTTGAGTACGACTATTTAGTTTGAGCATGAGATACTAATAGTGGAGTCACGAGTGACTGAGAGACTTGCCCGAGAGGCTTATTTGTGAGTGACACTGTGCCCGAGGGGCTTATATTTTATGAAACTAATGTTTTCACTCTTCTTTACACTGAGCCTCTGATGGTAATGTTGGACAAATTTTTTTATACGAGATTTTAAATGGAAAACTAGAGTTTTATGAAATATTCAGAATGTAGATTCCTGACTTGGTTTATTTATTTCCACTGTTACTTATTATATGTATTTACATGATTTATAAATGCTCGTCAGTACACTCAAGTTTTTAGTTACTTTGATTACTTACTGAGTTGGCGTACTCACGTTACTCCCTACACCTCTGTGTGAAGATCCAGGTACCGAACCATCTCACTAGTCAATTTTTGGACGTGCTTGGGGTTTGTTCGAGGATCAAGGTAGCTGCTCAGCGTCCCCAGCTCACCTCTTTTCCTTTCCTCAGTTCATGATTTTGTATTTTGTACTTCAGTCTTTTGTAGTAACAAGTCACCTTATTGTACATCGTATTTATAGTACTAAATGCTCATGACAATTGACTCCAGGTTTTGGGGTAGTGTATAAATTGTTTATCTCATTTTGATGTTTTAAAATCTGCTAGTTTCGGGAAATTATGAAATATTATGATAGTTTGTAATGGTTGTCTAGCCTAGTTCCATGATAGGATCCATCACGGCCAGCTTAGGGTTTGAGGTCGTGACAGCACTGCAATGCTGCAGCCTCAGCTCCCTTTTACTGTAGCAATCACAATTGTGCAGTCCACACAATATACATGGGGTCTGCACTTTTTTTCATACTTAGCCAACTTTTGGGGCACAACTCCTGTAAGGTACACTCATCCCTACAACACACTTCAAATCTAGTTAGCTTAAAAATAACACCTATCTACAAAAGAAGAAAAGAAAAGAAAAAGAAACACGAGTTGCCTCCCAAGAAGCGCATGATTTAACATCGCGGCACGACTAATATTACCATAATTTCAAATTAATAACTGCCACCACGTGGCCAACATCAACCTTTTCCAAATAATGCTTTACTCAGTGACCATTTAATCAAAATACCTCATCATTTTTGTTCTACAAGTCCAATGCACCAAAAGGTGTCACACCCACAATTTCAAAGGGACCACTACATTTAGATTTCAGCTTTCCGGAAAACATCTTCAATCGTGAGTTGAACAAAAAAACAAGATCGCCCACCTTGAACCCCTTATTTCGAATGTATTTGTCATGAAGTTACTTCATCTTCTCTTTGTACAAGGACAAACTTGCATATGCATGTTACCGGAACTCATCCAATTCATTCAAATGTGCAACACGCAAGTTAGCGGCTGCTTCTTAATCAAGATTCAATTTCTTTAAAGCCCACATAGATTTGTGCTCAAGTTCTACTGGAAGATGACAAGCTTTGACAAAAACCAACCTGTATGGAGACATACCTATAGGAGTTTTTAAAGTAGCCCAAAACCCCCACTACAAGAAATCAACCTTATTGTGGCGACTAAAGTCGCGACAAAATTCCTTATAGTTGCTGCTAAAAGTTATCAGTGGATACATTTGTATTTCCACATCACAACCGTAACTGAAGGTTATGTGTTGCAACATTATAAGTCCCCGCTAAAAGATCATATTTTGTGGCAACATAGTTGCCACAAAAGGATGAAAAAACTGCTACAAAAAATTGTTCCAAACAAGCAAATATTAGATGAGTTGCCACTATATATTCACCTTTAGTAGCGACTAGGATCGCCACAAAAAATATTAATGTTCAGCAGCAAGATTATGTCGCCACTATATATTCACCTTTAGAAGCAACTAACATCGTAACAAAAAATATTAATGTTCAGTGGCAAGGTTATGTCGCCACTATAAATGTCCTTTAGTAGCGACTAAAGTCGCCACAAAATAGTTAACCATGAAAGCCACAATATTTTCTGTAGCAACTAAAGTCGCTGCAAAAGAAATAGACCTACAGTGGCAACTTTTATATCGTAACAATTACTAATTTTTTGACAAAACTATGTCGCCACTAAAACATGTTTGCTCATCAATTATAACGACAAAAATTATATAGAGATATTCGTATCAACTGACTATCAATATTAAAGCAACCAATAATGTTTGATAAACACCAAAAGAATTTCTCAAGCTTAATATTATAAATATTATCATTACTGAAACATCAATTACAATATACTACCCCGACACTTCATTGTGGATTGTAATTGTACGCATACATATCCCAAAAAAGACAAAAAATTAAGTGATTTGTAACTGCTCCTTGCTCAACACCATCCTTGAACCACTGTTTAAGTTCCTTGTCCCTGCTAGACAAAAGTAATATATATATATATATATATATATATATATATGGAACATAATGTATATATGGAACATAATGAGATTTCTTAGATCAAAATTCTAAGAATTTTCAATCTATGTCAAAGGAAAGCCAGAAATACGTTAAAACTATCAAAATACGTTGAATTCATATTGGGGACATAAAGGCAACTTATAACTGTCATAATCGATTTCCAAAAATTTCTCAACTTAGTGTCAGTAGAAATTATTAAGGTTGTAGGATTAATAGTTTCGCCTTAATTTCAGTTTTGATGGTCTGAGAAACAGTTGAAAGACAATGTTCTGCAATAGGTACTAAACTAATAGACTGGAAGTTTTAATTGCATTATTCTTTGATAATATAACGGAAAACCATGCACTGTTTCTTCTCTTGCCACTAATTGTTGATTCAAATTAAGTTTATTTTGCAGTTTGACGTAACAGAGGTGAAACTTAAGAATATTGTGACAGAGGCAAACATCAACAAAAAGAAAAACAACCCAAGAACAAGACTGACAAGAATGCTGCACAACAATATCATCAACTTATCCAACTAGAAGAAACACATGGAAGCAATCTTTCCACCTCCAATTATCAATCAGTGTTTGCACACCATTTAGCAAACCCAATGCATTCCACTACTAAAAAACTGGAGATTAACACTTAAAAAAAACAGCAAATAATCTCAACCAAAGAACAACAATAAATAATGCCTCAGTGATAGAATTCTTTACAAGGTATGATCAATCTAAAATTTCAAAGCAAACAAACTTCAGAAACAAGCAAGGCTCTATTATAGACTAATAGTACATGATTTGGAAGGGATAGTTAATAAGTGGGGAGGTACTTCACAACATATTGTATATAGTAGGGGGGTGGGGGGTGATGAAGGCAGCAAGAAAGAAAACTACTTTTCATGTATGCAAATTTCTCATGCATTATTTTCAGACACCCTAAAATAGATCTGCAGCATGTATCCATGGACCGAGAAGGAAGACGAATTGTTAAGAAGGAGCGGAACAAGTACCTGTTGTTGTTGTATTCTGGTCAAGAAACTAGCAAATTGTTCCTGCATCTTATTGTCCATTTCTAGAGAGATCCTCTTGTCTACTTCTGCCTTTGCATGTTAACGCTCCTCTGCCAACTTCTGTAATGACCCGGTCGATCGTTACGTAGAACCTGCATTATAATTACTGTTATTGCCTTGTCATAGGTTGGTATTACTATTATTGATGTGTTAGAGTTGGTAGGCTCGGAATCAGAATGGTTGTAGTGAAAATTTAGTCACTTAGTCTTTAAAAATAGCCTTAGAGTTGGAAAAGTCAACTGATAGTTGACTTATTAGTAAACGACCTCGGAATGCATATTTTACGGCTCGGATAGCTTATTTAGGTGAGTTGGGACTTAGGGTGTGTTCGAAATATTTTTGTGAGGACCGGTGAAGAATTAGGCTTGAATTGGCGAAAGTTAGTTTTTGGTGTTTTCTGGTCGGCAGTGGAAAATAGGCTATCGGGGTCGGAATGGAATTCCGACAGTTGGAATAGGTTTTTAAGGTCATTTTGGATATGCCTGCAATATTTCAGGTCAATCGGAGTTGTTTTAGATAGTTTCGGCGACCATTAGACCTTTTAACACCATTTTTGAACGGGAATAGAGCTTGGAGGCTATTTTGAAGAGGGGAAATCAGTGTTCTTCGTTGAGGTATGTATTTTGGACCCTAAAACTCGATTATAGGTGATTAAAGACCTTAATATCAGTGTTAAATTCATGAAAATCAGTAGAAAAGGTGGAGTTAGGGCTTTAGATTATGAGACATTTAGGGATCGATTTGAGGGGCCAAAGAAACTCCGGTTTTGGCATTCTTTATATGTACAGACTCGTGAGATGATGAAGAACATTTTAGTATAAAATTTTTCGAGTTCCGAGACGCGGGTCCGAGGGTCGGATTTTAGCTAAATTCGGGTTTTATGCTAAAATTGGTACTTTTCGATTGGAATTCATTCCTTTAGCATAATTTGATGGTAAAAAATTCTGATCTTTGTAGATTTTAAGCGCTTGGAAGTTGATTCGAGAGGCAAGCGGGATGCAGAGTATTTTTTTGAGCTAGTTTGAGGTAAGTAATGTCTTTAAATCCTGTCCTGAGGGTATGAAACCCTGGACTTTGCATCCTTTCACGGATTTTGGAATGCAAGGATTGGAGATTTGGAAGTATATTCCTTTTTAGGCAACTATTGAGTTACGAACCCGATTTTAAAGCCTATGCTTAATAGTATTGATATACTTCGATATAATTTGGGCTGCAAGCCATGTTTGGGGCCTAGTGCCGATCTGTTTACCCCTTGGGGGCTGTTTTTACTATTTCCTCACTTGATATGTTATGATTTTCACTCTGTCTTCTCTTGATAATTGTTTTGACACTAAGAGTATTTTGATATTATTTCTTGAAAATGAAACACTGTTTTGGGTCGAGAACCCGGTATAATGATGGCCAGAGTGGCATGTTGAGAGTGTCTGACTAAGTGAGGTTGCGGGCCAATATTTTGAGGATGTCTGATATGAGAGAGGTCGAGGGCCAATATCGTGAGTGATTTATGCCATGATGTGGCTGGCCGAAGGGGCAATATTGTGAGTGATTTATGCCATGATGTGGCTTGTTATAGCGCTTGGGCTGTAGGAGCCCCTCCAGAGTCTGTACACTCCCAGTGAGAGCAAGTACCTACTGAGTGCGAGTGATGCCCGAGGGTCTGATACTGAGTGACTGTGAGGTTGCCCGCTGGGCTGATACTGAGTGATGGTGAGGTGCTGAGGGAAATTGTTACGAGAAATGATTATGGCCCGAGGGGCAGATTTGTGATGATTTTGCTGAGTTTTTGACTGTGATTCACTTCATTTTTCAAACTGATTTTACTGAGGGTTTTACTGAGATATATTGAAATTATACTTGTTTCAAAGGATTTCTGGAAAATGGTTTTCGAACTTACGTATTTGATGAATACTTTATGGTGACTTGGTGTTTACTGTTTTGTGAATTGGTATATCTGTGTTGTGTGTTTCGTCTTTTTAGACTGTGATTTATTTTCATTACTAATGAGTTGGCGTACTCATCATTACTCCATGTGCCTCTGTGCACATATCCAAGTACCGGTTCAGAGTAGTAGCTGTCTTCGTTCGTATTCAACAGCTTACGGGATTTCGAGGTAGCCATTCATCATCCGCAGCTTCTCCATTTCCCTTCTTTATTAGTATTAGTATTTATTTCATATAAATTGATTAATACATTAGCAGAGTTATTTTTATTTCTTAGATGCTCGTTACCATTTTGACTCCAGTCTTGGAAGGAATGTTTAGAATGTTAGATTATTATTGGAGCGTAAAGACTTAAAGAAATTATTTAATATTTTTTTTGCTGCTTATTGTTGATTTTTGAAGTATTATAATAGAACAAATGAGTAATTTGGTGATGGTTGGCTAGCCTAGTTCCACGATAGGATCCATCACGACCTGTTAGGATTTGGGGTCGTGACAACTTCCTTTCCAACACAATTTTCATATTTCTTCGCAACTCAGTAGCCATTTGTTCACGTTCTTTTTTCAACTTTCTATCCATCTCGGCTTGCATCTCTTGACACAAAATCTCAATAGCAGAAGACACACTGACCTCTATGTTTGCCTGCTGAATGTTACACTTTTTAGGAGGCTTCTTTCCGTATCCTTTTCCACGAACATCACATGTTCTCTCACCAAGAACGGAGGATAGAATCTCATCTCTAGTCATGGGATGCTCGATCTCCTCAGATTGTTGCTGAGCGACAACTTCCTGTAGTTGACCTTGCATTTATGCATAATCATTTAAATAAAAACATAATAAAACATATTAAATGAAACTTACAGAAACAAAGAACTTTATAAGTGTTTTTAGATAATTACATGTTTTTGTTGGGACTGTGAATCCAACCACATCAATTCGCCTCTATCATCCTTGCATGTATGTTGGATCTCCCAAATTTTATCTGGTGTGTCCAATTCTCCAATAATAGGATTTCTCTGCAATATAGTTCCAGAAAAAAAAAATACAAGCAAATATATAAATATGTAAATAACAAAGAAACTTATGTGATAATAGGGGACTAAATATATTTCTACCGTAGATTCCTCTACTTCTGCAAAAGACCTTGTACCACAATTATGCTTAATAACTCCAACTAAAAATGAATAATGTACAATGAACATCTAAATCTAGAAAAATTCAATGCAGCCACTACAAACTTACCTACAACATGCACAAAAAATCCTTCAGAGACTAATTGGCTAGCCAGTGCTCCTTTGTTTTTGTACACCACTCTGCTATTTTCTACTAAAATCTGTGCTTAAACTGATAAATCATAGTTTGGTATTTTTATAAAATAACAAAAATATTTTGTGTTTAGATTATTTATTTAAGCAAATAGCGGAATTCCAGTTACTCAAGTACCAGAACTTGCACATAATTTTTCTTATGCTATTTATCTATGCAAATAAACCTCAACATACAGAAAGTTAGCAGCTTTAAGCTCTTAGTGCCATTTTATCTTGGCTTGAACAAAAAAGAACAGAGAAGAATGAAATGGATGCATTCGGTTGGGAAAAAAATATAACCACATAAGAACAGAGAAAGAATGAAATACCAAACATAGAATCGTAATAACAACAAGGGTCTTTCAAGAAGAAACTTTTACTTACCCGCTGAGAGTTCGGTCAAGACTTAGAATCAGCAAATAACAACAGTTAGATGACACAATCTGTACGAATTCCTGTAAATATTCAAATGGGTCAAAGATATTTGAGATGAAATATGAGAATACAAAATGTAAAAACATTAAGATAATAATTATTGCTAGTTGCATGTTAAAATTTTTGCCTCTAGAACCTTTATAAAGAACCACAAATGTAAAATTTCCCTTCATTCTTGTAGCATTTGGAATATCCTAAGAAAACCCAACAAACTTTCGTATAATCCAAAAGAAAAATGAAAGTATTAGGGATTTGAACACATACATGATTTGGGTCAGTAACAGAGCAGCCAACATAGTTCTTCCTTTAATTAGGAGTTGAGAAATGGAGCAGAGTGGGATTTTCTGATTTTAGGGATTTTTAGATTCACATTTTCTGATTTTAGGGAGTTTGAGCAGAGAGGGATTGGAATTTGAGCAGACGGGGATATTGAGCGGAGAGAGATCGGAATTTTCAGCAGCCGGCGATATTTGAGTGGAGGGAGATCAGAATTTTCAACTTAAAGCCGGCGACATCGGAGAGATATTTAGAGCAGAGAGGGATCAATAATTTGAGCATATTGGATATAGAGAGTGATATGAAGGACTTTTGTTTAATTAGGCTCAGATCTTTTTGTTCAATATGCGCCTCTAATATTTTTTTAAATAATAACTACGTATAGCGGCGACCCTATCGCTCCAAAATACAATAAGCGGCGACATTTTTAAAGTCGCCACAAAATCCATGGAGCCAAAATTGTATTCTCGTGGGAATAAAATATTTCAGCCTTTAGTTGCACATATCAGTGGCGACCAAATAAAGTCGCTACTAAATATTGTCATTTTGTAGCAACATTTAAAGTCGCCGCTAAAACTCTAATTTTTTGTTGCAACCAAATGGGTCGCCACAATATGTCGCCACAATAAGTCCAGTTTCTTGTAGTTCCCATAGTGCATGATCAAGCTTCTTTGATCAATCTGTCCGATTAGCATTCACTATTTTGGACAAGATACTCGTTATCTCTCAGTTTGAGACTTTCACTTGACCTCTAGCTTGTGGATGATAAGTATTCATATCTTTATGAGTGAAACCATACTTACTAAGCAATGTGCCAAAAGCATTGTTGCAAAATGCGACCCCCCATCGCTTGTGATAGCCCGCGGAGTACCAAATCTTGTGAAAATATTCTTCTTCAAGAACACCACCACACTTCTCGCTTCATTGTTGGGTAGAGAAATGGCCTCAACCCATTGAGACACATAATTAACCACGACCAAGATGTAGGTGTTTCCACAAGTTCTCACAAAAGGACCCTTGAAGTCAATACCCCACACATCAAAGATATCAATCTCCAATATGGAAGTGAGATGAATTTCATTCTTTTTTGAGATTCCACAGGCCCGTTGGCATTCATTACACCTTTTCACCATATCACTTGCATCTTTGTAAAGAGTGGGCCAATAGAACTGCAACTTAGAACTTTGGCCGCCATTCTTGCTCCGCCATGGTGACCACCATAAGGCAAAGAATGGCAAGCCTTAAGAATAACATTTTTCTCTTCGTCTGGTACATCTCTTCTAATTACCCCATCCGTGAATACGGAAAAGGTATTGCTCATCCCAATAATAATCTCGACAATCCCGTTTGAACTTCTTCCTTTAATTTGAAGAGAATTCATCTGGGATGATTCCACATACAAGGAAGTTTTCTAGATCTGTGAACCATGGAACCTCCTTCATTTAAATAGAAAAGAATTGCTTGTTGGGGAAGGAGTCATTGATATCAAGGCCATCATGTGGCCTCCCCTCCTCCTCCAAACGAGACAAGTGGTCCGCCACTTGATTTTCACTCCCTTTTCGATCTTGGATGTCAATATCAAACTCTTGAAACAATAGTACCCATCTCCTCAATCGAGCTTTGGAATCTTTCTTTATCATAAGATATCAAAGTGCCACATGATCCATATGAACAATAACCTTTGCATCCATCAAGTATGGGCAGAACTTCTCAATTACAAACACAATGCCATGGATCTCTTTCTCTATAATGGTGTAATTGACTTTGGCATCATTCATGATTTTACTATCATAGTAGATAGGATGAAAAACCTTGTCGATATGTTGCCCTAAAACTTCTCTAACCATTATATCACTAGCATCACATATGAGATCAAAATGAATACTCCAATTAGGAGCGGTGGTAATGGGAGTGGTTGTCAACTTGAACTTTAGAAATTCAAAGTCTCTCATGAAATCATCATTGAAGTGAAACTTAGCATCTTTCTCTAAGACCTTGCACAATGGGTTCACCACTTTAGAAAAATCCTTTATGAGCGTCCGTAGAACCCCACTTGACACAAGAAACTTCGCATGCCTTTCATCAAAGTTGGAGGTGGAAGTTTACAAATTACCTCTATCTTCAACTTGTCGACCTCTATGACCTTCTTTGAAATCTTGTGGCCAAGGACAATGCGTTCCTACACCATGAAATGGTATTTCTCCCAATATAAGACCAAGTTTGTTTCTTCACACCTTGCCAATACTCTATCCAAATTTGCCAAGCAATCATCAAAGGAATCCTCGACTACCAAGAAGTCATCCATGAAGACTTTAAGGTAGTCCTCTACCATATTCGTAAATATCGCCATGATGCACCTTTGAAAATTCGTCGGTGCATTGCATAACCCAAATGGCATCCGCTTGAAAGTGAAAGTGCCATAGGCACATGTGAAAGTTGTTTTCTCTTAATCTTCTGGGGCAATAAGTATTTGGCTGTAGCCCGAATATCCATCTAGAAAGCAATAAAAATCACGACTGGCGAACCTATCAAGCATTTGGTCAAGGAAGGGGAGTGGAAAATGGTCTTTCCTCGTGACTTTGTTAGTTTGTGATAGTCCATACACACTCTCCACCCGGTCATTGTTCTTGCGGGAATCAAATCATTCTTGTCACTGGTGACCACTGTTATGCCTCCTTCTTCGGGACACATTGCATCGTAGAAGTCCACGAACTGTCAAAAATGGGGTAGACAACCCCAACATCTAACCACTTGATGATCTCCTTTTTGACCACATCTTTCATGGCTTCATTGAGTCTCCTTTTATGTTCAATGGATGGTTTGGCATCTTCCTCCAAGTTAATCTTTTGCATACAAAATGCGGGGCTTATTCCCCGAATATCCACCAAAGTCCATCCAATATCTTTTTTCCTCTTGTGGAGCACCGCCAATGGAGTCAACATGCATGTTGGTCAAACAAGAGGAAAGAATAACTAGTAAGTTAAAACAAGGGCCCAGAATTCATACCTACGATGTGGAGGCAATGGCTTCAACTCCAAGATAGGAGGCTCTTCAATTGAAGGCTTTATGGGAAGAGTTTCCCTATTTTCAAGATCCAAGGAATTCTTTCGAGTTTCATAGTTGTATGACCCCATTCCTTGCAAAGAATTCACACATTCCATGAAGCCATCCATCTTGTCATCATCAAAGTTGTGCAAGACGGACTCCAACATGTCACCCACATTAATCGTGGAACTTGTATCATCAATAATCGCGTCGATCACCAAGGCCACGAAAGAACGCACTTCATTGATATTCGGTTTCCGCATAGATTTGCACACGTGGAACACCACCTTTTCATCACCCACCCGGAAAGTGAATTCTCCGGCTTCCACATCAACAAGAGCCTTCCCCGTATAAAGGAAAGGTATTCAAAGAATAATCGGCACCTCATAGTCCACTTCACAATCAATAATAACAAAATCCACCAAGATAATGAACTTATCAACACAAACCAATACATCTTCAATCACTCCATACGGTATCTTCAATGTATGATCGGTCATTTGTAATCTCATAGATGTGGGTCTTGGTTGCCAAATTCCCAAGGTCTTGAAAACCGAATAGGGCATCAAATTGATACTCTCTCCATTATCACAAAGATCTTTAGAAAACTCAACACTTCCAATGGAACAAGGGATTTTGAAAGCACCGGGATCTTCCAATTTATGAGCCATCGAATGCAAAATTGCACTCACTTGATGAGTGACTTTGATAGTTTCAAAATTCATCGACCACTTCTTTGTCACCAAGTCCTTCATAAACTTTGCATAACTAGGCATTTTCTCCAAGTCTTAAAGTAGTGGAACATTTATCGAGAGACTCTTCATCATATCAATGAACTGTTTGAATTGATTCTCGCCATTATGCTTGGCGAGCCTTTGAGGATATGGAGGAGGTGGATTAGGTAATGGTGCATTAGCCTTTTGCACTACCAGTTCCAGTATGTCAATCACATGATCCCTAGACGGGTTCACTTTCTCTTGAGTATCTTCTACCGTGTCATCGATATCAATTCAGACTTCATCATTTTCTTGCACCATATTTTTCGAGATCTCTTCTTCTTCTACCACTTTCTCATAATCCACAAGTTGCCTTTGAGGTGCATTCCGACCTCTTCCACTTCTTGTAGTAACGGCCATGGCATGCCCCATATTTTTCCCACCCTTTGGGTTCACCACCGTGTCACTTGGTAGGGCCCCCTTAGGACGAGAATTTAAAGCTTGAGAGATTTTCCCCATTTGCACTTCTAAGTTGCGGATTGAGGTGTTGTGTGAAGCAAGTTGAGCATCAAAATTGGTATTCTTCTCCATCATTTGCTTGAACATGCTCTCAATACGGCCCATTTCATTTTTGGAAGAACTAGGACCATGGGAAGGATAAAGAGGTGGGTTGCTCGGTTGTTGATACATTGGGGGCCTTTGAAAACTTGACCCCGATTTCCATGATTGTTATTCCACCCGCCTTAATTGTTGCCTCCCAAATTGCCTTGGTTATTATTTTTTTGACAATTTCCTTGATTATTGATTCCACTCCAATTGCCTTGGTTGTGAGAATTCCAATTGCTTTGATTGTTTTCACCACTCCAATTACCTTGGTTGTGAGAATTCCAATTTCCTTGACTATTTTGAGGTCTCCATTTTTGTTGGCCTGGGCCTCGGAAGTTGTTTCTTTTCCCTTGAAAGTTGTTCACATGTTGGACCTCTTCTTCTTGGTCACTATATGAATCATCTTGATCAAATACACTATTATCTGGCAGTAAATTATCCACTCTTTGTTGCACTTGTGCACATCTTGTTCTTTGTTTATTCACCATCATACCTACTCCCTCCATTGCATTGACTTGCCTCGAGTTTTGCACTTGTTGAAGTGTAGCCTTTTCTAATTGGTTCATGGTGGTTGTCGAATCGGCTATGGCTTGTCCATGGTCATGCAACTCTTTGTGAAGAAGAATCACTTTGGGATCACCTTGTGGAACATTAGCTCGAGATTTCCATGCCGATGAAGTATCCGCCATATTATCCAAAATATCACACGCCTCCACATAAGGCGTAGTCATGGTTGGTTGTATTGATCCCTCGATAAAAGGTTTGTTGAATCATGTTCTCCATCATATCGTTGTTGGGGAACTCTTTCACTATTTTTATATATCTTTGCTATATCTCGTGTAGTGGTTCACTGGGATCTTGCTTGAATGCTAGAATTTCATCCCGAAGAATAGCCATGTGCCCGGGAGAGAAGTACTTAGAAATACATTTCTCCCCTAGTTCATCCCAAGTATGAAGGGAATGATTTGGAAAACGTTCTAACAAATCTAAAGCTTTACCCCGTAGAGAGAAGAGAAAAAGCCTTAGCCTCAAAGCATCCCCGGAGATATTTTTTTGGTTACTCCCCCAACACGTATCTACGTACCCTTTCAAGTGTTTATATGCATTTTGACCCGGTGCACTGGTGAAGAACCCTCATTGCTCGAGAAAAGTGAGCATCACGTTAGTTATTTGAGAGCTTCCCGCCCTAATATGGGGAGGGACTATAGCACTTGCATACCCTTCATTTGGCAACACCCGGTAAGGAGCCGCTCGTGGTGGAGGTAGGGGTGGAGCGGGCACATTGTCTTGAGGCGATCGGCCTCATCTATTGGCTTGAGGTTCAAGAAGGACCTCATCCATTTGATCATCCTCAACGTCCACATCCCCAAAAGCTATGTTTCTGAGCTCATTGTTTGCCATGATTTCACCTACAATAACTCATCACGTTAGTAACACGGAAGGAAAAGAAGATATTCCTATAAACACACCTAAATATATAGCTAACACCATTTTTAGCTTCCCGAGAATGACGCCAAAAATTGATCACGTCCAATTTCACACCTCAATTCAAGGTTATGAAATGATCTATTGCAATGATAGTACCCAACAAGAGTCGGGGTCGAATTATGCAGGGAGCTATATATGTGAGTTAGTAGTATATACTGTAGCGTGTGAATTTGACTATCTCAATTTACACTTCCACAAATTTGGTGTTGTTTTTATGTCTAATTTAAACTACGATTACAAGTTGAGAAATAAAACTAGGAAATTGTTTTTGTTGTTTTTCAAGTTTTGTAAAAAGCCTAGGGCAATGACCATCACCTAGGTGTTTGCCTAATGGGATATAAACCTTATTTTATTGATTGGGGTGTATTATATCTATCAAAACCCAGTGTTTTCGCCCAATTTGGCTTTCTCAAGTCAAAATGGGTATTGAACAAAACGATTGATAAAATCTCAAGTCGGATTATTACTATCTCTAGGTTGAACCCTTTATTTTAAGATTATCAATCTCTCGATTGACCCAATTTCTTGTTAGCCAAGTTTTCCTAGACTAGGTCTCTCTTTATCAAGTAGGGACCAAGTCAAATAGGCATGAACTAATGTTTGCAACCATCAATTTCACAAACTAAATCAAGAACAAGGCTAACTAATAAAAACCCAGCTATAAACAAGTATTAAATTAAACACCCATAAGGTTTACACACTAAGGTTGGGTCACAACCCTAGTAAAAATTGAGCTATTCATGCTTGAAATTAAAGAAATAGAAGAAGAAATAATAATTAAACTCATATTGTAAGATTAAAATGATAAAATCTATGTTAAAATAGCTCAAAATATGAAAAACTACTAAAAGAAGTAAAGAGAAACGAATACAGTAGTTGCTTATGTTAAAGTTTGACCTAAAATTGTGAAACTCGTCTATTTATACAGGGCTAGAAATTTCGGAAAAAATGCCCTTCGGGAGGTTCTGCAGACGCACAATTCAATGTGCGGTCCACACTTTTCTTCAACTTGTCAGGACTGGAAGTCTGCGGCCGCAATATTCTGATCTACGGTCGCAAGGCACTCTTTCTGCGGTTCGCAGATTTGCAACTACGGCCGTATCTTGCTTTTCTGCAGTCCGCACTCTTACACATGCGACCACACAATTCCTATGCCATCCGCACTTTTTATGGACTTGGAATGCATATTCTTTGCACTCTGCTCTTCGCCTAGCTTTTGTGGCCGCACAATTCATGTGCGGATCACACTTTGCACCAAACTTGTTGGCTTTTCCTTCATCATTTGTAGCCGCAGATGATATTCTGCGGTCCACTCTATTGAGCTTCTGTGCCCTTTATGTCCTTGAGTTCATATTACTCCATTTTTAGTTGGATTTCATCTCGGGAGTTGATCTTCCAATATTCCTACAATTAAGCACATTTCATTAGTTTTCGGGAACACAATAATGCTTTTGGACTAAAACAAAAGCTAAAAGGCGCTAATAAGTAATCAAATCCCCACTTATTCAAAAATCACTGTAGTAAATTCATAACTTTCATGGTGTGAGAAATGTACTCAAGATATCGAATCAATTGGCACGGCAACACCCTTCGTGCATTTATCTCATCCTCACCAAATATCTGAATGTATGTCAAATCATTTGGCACGGCAATACCCTTCGTGTATTTATCTCTTCCTCGGCGAGCATACGTATAACAGTACCGACCAAGTGGGAAAATGCTAATAATAATACTCCCTCCGTTCCAATTTATGTGAACCTTTTTGACTGGGCACAGAGTTTAAGAAAAAATGAAGACTTTTGGAATTTGTGGTCCTAAACAAGTCAAAAAAGGGTCGAAAGTATTTGTGTGGTTAAAAAAACTTCTCATTAAGGGTAGAATTAGAAATTTAAGCTAAATTATTTTCAAATTTAGAAAGGGATCATTCCTTTTGGAATGTACCAAAAAAGAAATAGGTTCACATAAACTGGAACGGAGGGAATAACAATAAAGTAGGAGACACACAAGAAGCAATAACGAGCAACGCAGTGCATATGGGCAATAGTAACAGACTAGATAGAAGGCATAGAAGTAATGATAGCATTTAAGATAGAGGAACATATATTTTACTTGATAACATGGTAGACGGCTTAGATGTAGATTTAACAGCCATGAAGGAAAGCATGATATTTATAATCTAAACAAATAGAAGGCATTAGTACTAACATGGTAGAAGGCTTATACGAAAGTGCAACAAATGAGGAACGACACAGATGTAGATATGACAAACAAGAAGGAAAACATGGTATTTGCAAGTTAAACAGATAGAAGGCATGGAACACAACAACAATTGAGATAGAGGACAAAGAAAGAACACAAACGACAAGTCACATAGAAAACATAAGTGCAGCAGTAACAACTCAAGATAAAGGCATTAATGAATACACAAGGAAAAGATATCACCACATAACGCCTATACAGAATCACCCTTCGTGCCATGAACACATGATAATATAAAAGCATGGTAATGTAAATGAAATGGCATGGTATCACCCTTCATGCTTTTACTCTCATCCTCACATGATAATGTAAATAAAAATATTGTAATGTAAATGAAATTGCACGACATCACCCCTCGTGCTTTTACTCTCATCCTCACATGATAATGTAAATGAAATGGCATAATGTAAATGAAATGGCACGGTATCACCCTTCGTCCTTTTATTCTCATCTTCATATGATAATGTAAATGAAATGGCACGGCATCACTCTTCGTGCTTTACACTCTTCCTCACATGGTAATGTATATGCAATGGCACGGCGTCACCCTTCGTTCGTTACACTCTTCCTCACCAAGCACATGTATATGAATAACAAGCAAGGTAGGAAGCCTGAATAACATTAAGGAGAGTGGCTAAGCGAATATTTCAAATGAACATCAATCACGACTTTCAAGCCAATAACAATTCAATAAACCTCAAGAACCTCATTATTCAAGTATTTCAACAAGTTTCAAAAATTATCTTCAACTCAAGTATAGAATCCAATATCGCAAGAATAACGGTCATAGCGATGTATTTATGATTAAGTATAATAACGACCGGATTTATCATATCAATAATTTCACAAAAGTCCGTCAAATTTTAATTAAATTATAATAAGCTAAATCATGGTTTCTAGAATTTAATTTCATATTCATAGTAATCAAGAAGTCAAGGAAGACATGAAACAAGAAGGTCACATAATTCAACAAGGCACAATTAATCGTATAATTTACCCCCCCCCCCCCCGAGCATGATTAATCAGGCACATGCATATACGCTCTCCACCTCATATATGCATCACCCTCGCATGTATCAAACAATATCAATTAGTAGAAAAAATTCTCCCAACAAAGTAGGCAAGAAACTTACCTCAAACAATTCAAATCGATACGCTACAAGATCCATCCCGCTCAAATCATTCTTCGAACGGCTAAAAACTTGCCAAAAGCAACTCAAAATCATCAAATAATGCCATAGGAAGCAAACCCAAATGATAAAGATCGAATCGTTACACATTTACTCAAAGTCAACCAAAAAGTCAAACCAGGCATGTACCTTGGAACCCGACAAAACTCACAATTTTTGACAACTCTTTCGAATACGAGTCCAACCATACTATTTTCATTCAAATCCAACTCCGAATAGACGTTCAAAACTCAATTAATCACTTTAGGAAAATTTAGACAAAAATCCCCCAACTTCTCTTTTGAAATCATCAATCAAATGCCAACATAGAAGATGGAATCATGGAATATAATCAAAAGCGAGTAGACAACACTTACCCCAATCCAAGTGGTGAAAATTCTCTCCAAAATCGCCTAAATCCAAGTCTAGGTTTCAGAATATGAGAGAATGAGCTGAAATCCCGAAATTCCAACTCTTAACCTAGCTGCAGATGTTGCATTTGCGACCCAAAGTTTGCAATTGCGACCACAGGTTCGTCGCAATTGATACCAAATGTTTGCGATTGCTACCAAGTTTCACAAATGCGGTAGTTCTCAATTGCAACAAAAGTTCGCAATTACGAAGTACCAGCACCAGCAAACCCAAACGTCACCAAAATGATCCGAAACCACCCTGAAACTCATCCAGAACCCTCTAGAAACAAACCATATATGATCGTGGTCATACTCCAAATTTCTTAACTGAACCAAAAGGACCTGTTCACGCACTCACAAAACTGAAAAGAGGTCATCTTGACCCGATATGACCATGGTCAAACTCCAAATTTCTTAACTTAACTAGTCTCTCAACCAATGATCCAAAATATACCCTAGCCCCTCAAGAACCCGTCAAATCATACTAACAAGTACCAAAATATAACACAGACCTACTCAAAGCGCCGAATATCACATATTAATATCAAAATCACGAATCGCACCTCAAATCAAACTTTATAAACTTTTAAACTTTCAACTTTTAAAACTCGTGTCAAACCATATCAAATCAACTCAGAATGATCTCAAATTTTTCACACAAGCTCCAAATGAAATAACTAACCTATTCCAACTTCCAGAACCACAATTCGAACCCGATAGTATGAAGTCAACTCCCGATCAAATTTATGAACATTTCAAACTTTCAAATATTCAACTTTAGACAAATAATGTCGAAACCTTCTAGAAACGTCCAAATGAAATTCTGAGCATATTCCCAAGTCCAAAATCACCACTCGGACCTACCTAAACCACTAAAACTGTAATTTGAGGCCAAATACACAAAAGTCAAACTTGGTCAACTCTTCCAACTTAAAACTTCTAATATGAGATTCATTCCTCCAAATCCATTTCGAGGCACCTCAAAACTAAAACTGATGATTCGCACAAGTCATAATACATCATATGAAGCTACTCAAGCCTTCAAATGGCTGAACAGAATGCAAATGCTCAAAATGACCGGTTGGGTCGTTACATCTCTCTCTCTCTCTCTCTCTCTCTCTCTCTCTCTCTCTCTCTCTCTCTCTCTCTATATATATC
>ML329909.1:25427-77204 GCA_005239505.1 Nicotiana paniculata
TATATATATATATATATATAGTAATCTGAGTACATGTGTAAAATAAATGGAAGCTAACACATGATTTTGGGGTAGATAAGCCTTTTTTGAAAGTTTTATTTTTAACAAGTTGAATTATAAACAGTAAATTTGGAAACGTAACATTTAAGGCCAGAGCAACTCGTGATTGGCTCGTAAGTTTTTCTTTTTTGTTTTACCTTTTTATATATAGTTAGTTATATTTCACCTGAGCCACAAGTCAACCTGCAAGGAATTTCAACATTTATAAACTGTAAATATTCGCCAATTTACCACAAAATTTATACATGACTTCATGATCGTAAAACTTCATAATTTTCGAAAATAAATATAAAAGGAACGCTTAACATAAATATTGTTTACCCGCAAAATGGTACAATTAAATTTGTTATGTGGTTTATAGACAAACGAACTAATTTGATCGAAAAATAATAAAGAGATAAGGTTAAAATTAAAATTACCAATTGAAATTGGAGAAGATGACAATCCTAGCTCCAAATGTAATGCTTCCAGGGACAAAAGTGAATGTAATGAAAAATTGTAAATAAAGTTGTTTAATTGAGAGCAAAAGTAATAAAATAAATATTTTGTATGCAGAAAATTTCGTGTTCCTACAATGGCTGTTGAGCCTGCTATTTATAGCTTTACCTAAGGAAACAAGATCCTAGGATCAAGATCCTCTTAAATGATAATAAAAGAGACATTAGTGGACGTGTAACGGTTGACAATTATTGCAAATATTCTCTTGAATGGTGGCTTATTTAATGTTAGAGAATATTTCCTCATTGAATGCTATTCGAATGCAAACCTTTGACCTTCTCCCATCAGCTATGCTCACTTAGGAATTTACCCACTATCTATTACATTCATTGTGTCCAGTATTAGTTGTTCTCTGACTCACTCTTTTCCTATCTTCGGTTCCACGTGTCATGTTACCGTTGGACCATTTGTATAAACCAAGTTTAACCCATACAGATATTTCTTCTACTTTTCGGTGACATATCTTAGTGTTACTGGGAAGTTGGTGAAGAATCCTTTCATGGCGGGAAAGTTCTGGAACAGTCTCTAACGCTTTAAAGGAAGCACGTCTTCTCGAATTTAATATGTCGAACACGTGTTGCCCGACGATTCAGCAAATAGTTTTGGCGGCTTTTGAGGTAATCATTACCACGATTTTTGCGTCTATAACTTCCTTGCTACTCAACATTTTACTTCCAAAATTTTCATACGTCTTTATTCTTCCCTAAACTCACTTTGGAAACGTTGGTTTTCTCTACAGTGGAGGCCCAAAGAAAAACAAAGAAAAGGATGTCGATAGAGCGGATTACCTTCACTAAGGAGGGTTTTACGTATGTCTATAAGTATCCTTTTACCTTAGGTCCTTTTTTCCTGGTGTCGAATGAAGGGATTGACCCCATAAACATGGAGTTCTACCACCGGTACTAGGTCTGCATAGCACAATTAGGCCCATCTATATGCTTATACATTCCATCTTCTTCAACTTTCTTAGATAAATTTTCATTGATCTTTTGTTACCAAGGTTTCTTTCACAGCTCTCTTTGGAAAATTAGTTTTCGCTATGGTGGAGACCCAAGGAAAAACAAGGAAAAGGATGTCGATGTAGATTCTGAACCTCTCACTGTTAGCACCATCATATCACAACATCTCAGCACCGCTAAAAACTTTCAAGAGAAGGCCACTTCTGCATCTTCACAAACTTGGCCTATTAGAAAGTATCCCCCCTCCATTCTGCCTTCTAGTATCCCAATTGTGAAGGATGACTACAACTTCCCCAATCTTAAAATCCTAATCCCGGATATGATAGAGTGGGTTAACTTTACCAAGGAGGGTTTTACGTATGTATATACGTATCCCTTTACCTTAGGTCCATTATTCATAGGTTCGAATTAAGGGCTCGACCCCATAATCATGGAGTTTTACCACCGGTACCAGATCTGCATAGCACAAGTATTCCTATCTATATGGTGGACGATGTCTTGCCTTGGCTGACTGTGCATGGAGACCGGGGAAAGCCTGACCCTGGCACACATGATGAACCTTTACTCTCCCAAAAATTTTTGGGGCAGTAATAAACTTTAGCAAGCGTGGCCACCACGCTCTTCTCGTCAGTATATATGATGACAACGATCGTGGATGGATGGAACGATTCATCTTCATTGCTACCAGGGACATCATTCCGGTCACAACTCCATCTTTTTCTAAGTCGTGGAATTCGTATGTTTCTGATCACTCACTTTCTTCCTTCATGAAAAAGTTCTTTTCTTTTTGTTTCTGATCTTCTTGTTTCCTTTGTTTCACCTATACAATTGGAACCACCACGGGTTCAAGGCCTGGACTAATGGTTCAGAAAATTCTGAAAATCACGATACCAAAATTCCATCAGTGAAAGAAAATGACCACCAAATATGGGTGGAAGGCCAAATATCGTGGTAAACCAAATCCTTCTTCATTTTATCTTTGTACGAACACATGTAGGTTTATGAAAAAAATTTTAACCCTATTTTTTTGCCAGATACATGACTTCTGAAGGGATTTATTGTCAGCCCCGAGGTCGATGCCTTAGTTGACCCCGAAGAGGCCAGGAGGGTGCTGCAAAGTGCCCCAGCTCGAAGCACAGCTCGTAGATCTGCTTCAAGTAAGGGAACCCCTTCTCGGAGTCCCTAGCCTAAGAAATCAAAGAGAATTCGCTCCTCCTCGGCTAGGGCTCATGGGAAGAAAGCAAAGAAAACACCATCCATGCCGGCCACAGTGGTCCTCATTGATGACGGGGAAGTCAGTGATGAAGAGGCTTTCCATCAAAGGAGAAAAAGATCTCCATCAGCTCAACCAGACGCTCAGCCGGGAGAGAGATGGACCCGGTAGATAATGTCGTTTCTCGATTTTCAGTCCCTATTGTTGTCTCCAGTCCAAGGAGTTTGGACCCTAAGCCTCTCCTGTCGTCGACCACTAAGAAAATAATAATCAACAATTATTCTGCCACGGCTGCTTCTTCACCTTCAACACAGATGGATTCACGCCCACCGACACCAGTTGGCCATTCTCCACCAGCAACAACCATATCTCCTCCATCGATAACAGACGATCGAGAAAATGATGCTTTCCCGTCATGATTATTCAACCTCTTCCCCAAATCCTCGAGGGAGGAGAAGTGTCACTCTTTCAGTTTCTAAAGAGTGCCATATTTTGTCCAAGCCGGTGGAGCTTGCAAATTATTTGAAGGTGTTAGCTTCAGCGAAGATTAGAAGATAATACATTCCTGTTATGGGAAAACAATGACATGCACAGCGCGACACATGTGCCATATTAGCCTCCTCGTATATCCTTTTGTACTTACATGCTGCAACGATAATCTTAACTTCAATATTCTTTTTTTGTAGTCCAACTTTTTTACTTCTAAAAGCCTGCAAAGGTTGATTCTTGACAAGCAAGGACGCGCTTCCGAGCGGGATCAACTTTTGAACCAACTTGTTGTGCGCCTCCCGATACTAAAGGCAAAAGCTACTGAGAAGAGCGAGCTCGAGGACCGGTTGTAGCAGAGCAAGAAAGATAAAATAGCCCACAGTCAAGAAGCTACTCAATTGCATGAAAAGTTCTAAGAGGCCAAGGATAAGTGGGCTGAACTCCATGACGATGTGCTTGTCACGACCCAAATTCCAACTCAGGTCGTGACGGCGCCCAACACCAGAGTCGGGCAAGCTAACATCAGTTTACTAGCGAGATTACTTTACTTATTTAAATATTAAAGTACTTGTCAAATTTTTGATTTAGAAATCATTTAAAGAAAACAGTCAAATGATGCAACTTGATTAGATGAACACAAAATATCGTTTGCCAACATATGTAGCATAGCAAAATATTAGAAAACCAACTACGTGTGTCAATACCTAGTGTCTCAAGTCCACAGGCGACTAGTGGAATATACAAAGGAGACAAAATAAATATACAACTGTCTAAAAGGGGTAGACATAAATATCAAAAAAATAATGGAAACTCCACAGTGCTGCTAAGGAACGCCAGGAAGAGCAGCTCACCGTGTAGTCTAATCAATAAAGTACCCTTACGATCGCGCTCCGGTATGATACCCAGATGCACCAGCCTCAGAACCTGTACAATTAAGTACAGAAGCGTAGCATGAGTACATATAAACCAATATGTACTCAGTGAGTATCCTGTCTAAACTCGAAGAAGTAGTGAAGAGAGGTAGACGTATTACTCACTAGGGTCATTAGAAATAATATAATTAAACAGATTTAATCAGCATTAGCAATTATGGAAATCAAGTAGACATGAAATATCAAGTATATGAACTACCATCTACCTGCAAGTGCCAAATAACAATTATAATAAAATTCCAAAGTCCCCTTCCACATAGAACAATTCATTTGATAATAATAATAAGACTCTCAGTCAAATACATAGCATATAGTATGTCGAGGCGTACGGCCGAAGCGACGCAAAAATTAAATGTGCACTACCGAAGGGTCAAATGGCCCGAACCATAGATGCATCTATTACTCCGCTCGCGAATTGATCATGCGACGCGGTTGACATAATATAAGGCAACCCCGCTCACGAATCATACATGCGACACGGGTGATCGTACACATACACATAATTATCAGGAAATTCAAGAGATATAGAGTTTATACTTGGAAAACAAGAATCAAGGCAACATCAAGATTTAAACGTAACCTTCTATTTCCTCATACTAGTTCAAGGAGAATAATCAACTAGGAATACATACAGGGATACAAGTAAGGCATATAAGCAAGCTTGTGAGTCCTAAAGCCTACCCGGCATAACACAGTAGTAGCTACGCACGGACTCTCATCATATCGTGCGTGCGTAGACCCTGCAAATAAGGAAAATTCAATAATTTATAATTACCTATGGGGACAATTCCCTCTTAAAAGGTTAGAAAGGAGACTCACCTCATGCTGAACCTACTTCTCGAACCAAGAACGCGCCCGAAACTCCAAACTCTACCCCCGAGGATGCGAAACTAGTCAAATGTTATATAAATATACACTCAAAAGTATGAAATTCTCTTACTACCTTAGCTAATTCATCATTCTTGAAGAAATCCCAAAACACACCCCCGGGCCCACATGCTCGGATTTCGGAAATTTTCGAAGAAAACTCTCACCCATAGCCTAAGGATCATTAATATATAGTTTTTGTATGATTTCATGGTGGAAAAGTGGTGAATTTCTCTAAATTTCATCAACCCTAGGTTTCCACTCTAACCCCTTTGATTTACACTAATTGGGTGTTAATCTACCTAAGATTGATGTAATAAACCAACATTTAAATGGAAATTACTTACCTCTTAGTAGCTAGGCCGAATACCCTCTTGAAAGCTCTCAAAATCGCCTATGGTGTGGAAGAAATGGTGAAGAATGGTTATATCCCGCATTAAATTAGCTCACTGCCTTAAGTGACCTCACACCTGCGGCTCAAGGACTGCACCTGCGGTCTCGCACCTACGAGCCAAGGCTCGCACCTGCGGAATTTGGCAAGGAAACTGGGGATCGCACCTGCGGAGGGGTTTCCGCACCAGCGGACCCGCTCCTGCGGACAAGGGTCCGCACCTACGATCTGGGACTTCTCCCTTATGGGTCGTACCTGCGAGGCCTTGACCGCAGGGGCGGTCTCCCACCTGCGATCTGGGCAACCGCACCTGTGGTCACACCAGACCTAGTGCACCAGCTGCTGGTTTTTTGCCTCATTAGGTGTCCGGGAGGCACCTGAGCCCACCTGAGCCCCCATGCAGTTATACCAACAAGTCCTAAATCATATTACGGACTCACTCGAGCCTTTGAAACACCCAAAAAAACGCTAAAACTCAAGATCACTCCTCAAAACCTCTAGAATCAAACATAAGAATTTTCAAGTTCTTGATTTTAGTTTCAATGCGCCGAACCAACCTATACTAGTTGGAACGACACCAAATTTTGCAAGCAAGTTATAAATGACATAACAGAAATATTCCCGGTCTCAGAATTCCGTTCGGACTTGGATAACACAAAAACACGTTCCAAACAAAATTATGAACTTAAGGAAGCTCTATTTTTGCTATTTGGCGCCGAAATGCTCCCGGGTCGTCCAAAACCCATTCCGTACATACGCTCAAGTCCGAAATCATCATACAAAGCTACTGGAATCGGCGATACTCAATTTCGAGGTCTTTTACTCAAAATGTTGACCGAAGTCAAACTTGGCCTTAAAAGACAATCTTAAGAAACCAAGTGTTCCCATATTACTCTATACACTTCCGAATCCCGAACCACCCGTCCCCGCAAGTCATGAATCATTGAAAGCCGCTACGGGAAGTCTTATTTAGGGGAACGGGGCTCGAATACGCAAAACAACCGGTCGGGTCGTTACATTCTCCACCTCTCAAACAAATGTTCATCCTCGAACGGGTCTAGAATCTTAACTAAAGTGCTGAATAAGTGTGGATATCTACTCTGCATGTCCTCCTCGTACTCCCAAGTCGCCTCCTTAACTGGTTGGCCCCTCTACTGGACCTTCACCGCAGAAACTCTCTTGGATCTCAACTGGCGGTCCTGTCTATCAATAATGGCCATTGGCTTCTCCTCGTAACCGAACCTCTCATCCAACTGAATAGTGCTGAAATCAACCAAGTGAGAGAAGTCGGCATGATATCTCCGGAGCATGGATACATGAAAGACCGGATGGACTCCTGATAAACTAGGAGGTAGAGCAAGCTCATAGGCAACCTTTCCAACACGCATCAATACCTCTAAAGGACCTATAAACCTCGGGCTCAATTTGCCATTCTCCCCGAATCTCATAATGCCCTTCATCAGCGAAACTTCAGCAAAACCTTATCTCCCTCCATAAATGACACATCACGTGCCCTCTGATCCGTGTAACTCTTCTGTCTGTACTGTGATGTGCGGAGCCTCTCCTGAATAAACTTCACCTTCTCCAAGGTATCTCTCACCAGGTCCGTGCCATATGACTTAGCCTCACCAGGATCAAACCACCCGATAGGAGAATGACACCGCCAACCATATAAAGCCTCAAATGGAGCCATCTCGATGCTGGACTAATAACTATTATTGTAAACAAACTCGGCCAAAGGCAAGAACTGGTCCCACTAACCCCAAAAATCAATCACAAATGCTCTGAGCATGTCCTCCAATATCTGAATTGTACGCTCCGGCTGACCATTAGTTTGCAGATGAAATGTTGTGTTGAGGTCTATCTGAGTACCCATACCTCTATGCAATGCTCTCTAGAAGTGCGAGGTGAACTGAGGACCTCGATCTGATATAATGGATACCGGCACACCATGCAACTGGACTATCTCTCAAATGTAAATGTATGTTAGCCTCTTAGAGAAGTATAAGTAGTATCCACAGGAATAAAATGCGTCGACTTGGTCAATCTATCCACAATGACCCAAACCGCGTCAACCTTCCGCAAGGTCCGAGACAACCCAACCAAGAATTCCATAATGATGCGCTCCCACTTCCACTCTGGAATGGGCATCTGTTGAAGTAGGCCTCCTGGCCTCTAGTGCTCATACTTAACCTGCTGGCAGTTAAGACACCTAGCCACATACTCCACAATGTCTTTCTTCATCCGCCTCCACCAGAAATGCTGCTTCAGATCACGATACATCTTCGTAGCACCAGGATGAACAGAATACCGAAACCTGTGTGCCTCCTGTAGAATCCTCTGCCTCAAGCTATCAACATTAGGAACACACAAAAAACCCTAAAGTCTCAGAACACCATCATCGCCAATAGTAACCTCCTTGGCACCACCCTGAACCACTGTCTCCCGTAGCTCTGCCAAGCGTGGATCATCATACTGTCGAGCCTTAATCTCCCCCAATAACGAAGACTGAGCAACTACATGTGCAAGAACTCGACGAGGCTCTAAAAGATCTAATCTCACCAAGTGATTAGCCAAGGACTGAATGTCCAAGGCCAGAGGTCTCTCCTCCGCTGCAATGTAAGCCAAACTACACATACTCTCCGCCTTCCTGCTCAAGGCATCTGCTACTACATTCACCTTGCCCGGATGATAAAGGACGGTGATGTCATAATCCTTCAGCAACTCAATCCACCTGCGCTGCCTCAAATTAAGATCCCTCTGCTTGAACAAGTGCTGCAAGCTGCGGTGGTCTGTATAAACCTCACAAGACACCCTATACAAGTAATGCCTCCAAATATTAAGAGCATGAACAATCGCTGCCAACTCCAAATCGTGCACCGAATAATTCTTCTCATGAACCTTCAGCTGGCGTGAAGCATAAGAAATAACTCTCCCTTCCTGCATCAACACACACCCCAAGCCAACACGTGAAGCGTCGCAATACATTTATACATCCTAGAACCGGAAGGCAATAACAGAACTGGTGCTGAGGTCAATGTTGTCTTGAGCTTCTGAAAGCTCGCCTCACACTCGTCGGACCATCAAAATGGATCATTCTTCTGAGTCAATCTAGTCAATGGGGCTGCAATGGATGAAAAGCCCTCCACAAATTGTCGATAGTAGCCTGCTAGACCCAAGAAACTCCTGATCTCTGTAGCTGTAGTAGGACATGGCCAACCCTGATCTGCCTCTCTTCTTAGGATCAATCTTGATACCCTATCCGAAAACAACATGTCCCAAGAATGCCACGGAATCCAATCAAAACTCACACTTGGAGAACTTAGCATATAGCTTATGTTCTCGCAAAGTCTGGAGCACAACTCTCAAATGTTGCGCGTGCTCTCCCAGGCTACGTGAGTAAATCAAAATGTCATCAATGAAGACGATGACAAAAGAATCAATATATGGCCTGAACACCCTATTCATCAAGTCCATAAATTTTGATGGGGCATTAGTCAAGCCAAAGGACATCACCAGAAATTCATAAATGTTGCTGAGGCCCGAATCTTCAACTGATGATAGCCCGATCTCAAGTCTATATTATAAAACACCCTGGCACCCTGAAAATGGTCAAACAAATCATCAATGCGCGGAAATGGATACTTGTTCTTGATGGTGACCTTGTTCAGCTGGTGGTAATCAATACACATATGCATGGACCTATCATTCTTCTTCACAAATAGAACTGGAGCACCCCCACGGTGATACACTTGGTCTAATAAACCCCTTAGCCAACAACTCCTCTAGCTGCTCCTTAAACTCCTTAGGAGCCATACGGTACGGGGGAATGGAAATAAGCTGAGTATCTGGAGCTAAATCAATGCAGAAATCAATATCACGTTCTAGAGGCATGCCTGGAAGGTCTGAAGGGAATACATCAGCAAACTCTCAAACAACTAGCACTGAATCAATCATAGGAGACTCGGCGGTGGTGTCCCGTACATAAGCAAGATACACCAAAAAATCCTTTTCAACCATATGTCGAGCCTTCAGGAAGGAAATAACTCTACTGGCTGCACTAACTGAGAAACCTCTCTGCTCCATCCTAGGAAACTCAGGCATGGCCAAAGTAACCATCTTGGCATGGCAATACAAGATGTCATGATGAGGATATAGCCAATCCATGCCCAGGATAATCTCAAAATCAACCATATCGAGCAATAGGAGGTTCGCTCTAGTCTCGAACCCACAGAATATGATCACACAAGACCGATAAATCTGGTCTACCACTACAGAATCACCAACGGGAGTGGATAGATATATAGGATACCCAAGGAGTCACGAGGAGCATCTAGAAAACAAGCAAACAAGGCTGACACATATTAATAAGTAGATCTTGGGTCAAATAGCACTGATGCCTCTCTACCACATACTGAAATAATACTTGTGATCACGGCATCTGAGGCCACTGCATCTGCTCGGGCCGGAATAGAATAGAATCTGGCTGGCTGAAGACTGACCTCCACTGGACTGAATAGGAGCTAGTTGAGCTCCCCCTGCCTGGCCTCCACCTCTGGTATGACCTCTACCAGCCTGTCCTCCACCTCTAGGTGGACGGGGCGCTGGTTCTGAGAATGCGGACTGGTAACTCTGGTGTATAGCCTTGCCCCTAATCCTGGGACAAGTCCTCCTCTTATGACCTAAATCCCCACACTCATAACACCTCACTGGAGGCATGGCCTGCTGCCCTGAAGAAGACCCCTGAATAGCTGGGGCACGATGAGAACTCTCTGGCATGGAACTGAAGTAAGGACTAGGAGACTCTTGATGACCTGAATACCCACCGGAGGGACCCTGAATAGCTCGTGGGCAGTAATAACTCTCCGGCATGGCGCTGAAATAAAGTCTCATTGGAGCACCATGAGGAGGTGGTGGAGGAGCTGAATATGGAGGCCTGCTGGGCTGTCCTCTACCGAACTGACCTCTACCCCTAGCTGGGGCACCTCTAAAATCTCCAGAAAATCTAGCTCTCTTGTCCTACTGACCCTGTTCTCTGCTCCTCGATTGGTAACCCTTAATCCAGCGAGCTATCTCGACCACAAGATGATAAGGAGTACCTATCTCCACCTCTCGGGCCGTGTTGGCCCTAATACCTGAGTGTAACCCAGCTAGAAAACTTCACAGTCTCTCAACATCAGTAGGAAGAATCATAAGGACATGGCGGGACAACTTTGAAAACCTGGCCTCGTAGTTTGTCACTGACATCTACCCCTGCTCTAGCTGCTCAAACTGGTACCGCAGCTCTTCCCTCTCGGAGGGTAGAATATACATGTCCAGGAAGAGGCTGAGTGAACTGCTCCCATGTGATAGTAAGGGAACCTGCAGGTCTACCAGGGATAAATGACTGCCACCATCTGCGGGCCATGCCCTCTAGCTGGAAAGTATAAGTCAACTCCATAGGACTCCAAAATCCTCATGTTGTGCAGTCTGTCCTTGAACCTATCAATAAAGTCCTGGGCATCCTCGCCTTTCTCACCTCCGAAGACAGGAGGGTGCAATCGAGTCCATCTATCAAGTAGCTTCTGCGGATCACCGTTCGCAGCTGGTCTGAGCTTTAGTGCTGCTACTGCTAGCTGTGCTCCACCCACGGGCAGAGTACACGGAGTCTGATATACTACCGCTGCATGACCTGCGGCTTGGGCGGTAGGGGTCTGAACTCCCCCTTCCGCCTGAGATGTGGCAGGATCCGCTGGAAATAAACCAGCTTGGGTCCTAGTGTCCATGAACCGCATCATACCACCCATGATCTCCTGAAAACCTGGTGCAGTCATGAAATCTGTTGGGGCAGGATCTGCTGGAGGCACCTCGTCCTGCTCCTCAATGATAGGATTCTCTAGGGGTGCTAATAGAGCAACTCTGGGACGCCCTCGTCCCCTACCTCGGGTCGGTGCCCTCCCTCGGCCTCTGCCACGGCCTCGGACGGCAGGGGTAGCGACATCTCTCGGGTCTAGAATATCAGCTGCACGAGTCCTCACCATCTGTGAGAGAATAGAAGAATGAGATTTAGTAAGACCATCGACTGCACGATAGAATAAGAATAAAGAGAGGTTTCTTAACACCCTATAGCCTCCCGAAGATAAATAAAGACGTCTCCGTATCGATCCGCAAGACTCTACTAGGTATGCATGTGACTTGTGAGACCTACGTGAACCTAGAGCTCTGAAACCATGTTGTCACGACCCAAATTCTAACTCAGGTTGTGATGGCGCCCAACACCAGAGTCAAGCAAGCCAACATCAGCTTACTAGCGAGATTACTTTACTTATTTAAATATTAAAGTACTCGTCAAATTTTTGATTTAGAAATCTTTTAAAGAAAATAGTCAAGTGATGCAACTTGATTAAATGAACTCAAAATATCGTTTGCCAACACATGTAGCATAGCAAAATATTACAAAACCAATTACGTGTGCCAAGACCTAGTGTCACAAGTCCACAGGCGACTAGTGGAATATACAAAGGAGACAAAATAAATATACAACTGTCTGAAAGGGGTAGATAGAAATATAAAAAAAATAATGGAAACTCCACAGTGCTGCTGAGGAATGCCAGGAAGATCAGCTCACTGTGTAGTCTAATCCAAAAAGTACCCTCCCGATCGCGCTCCCATATGATAACCAAATGCACCAGCCTCAGAACCTGTACAATTAAGTACAGAAGTGTAGCATGAGTACATATAAACCAATATGTACTCAGTGAGTATCCCGTCTAAACTCGAAGAAGTAGTGACGAGAGGTAGACGTATTACTCACTAGGGTCATTAGCAATAATATAATTAAACAAATTTAATCAGGATTAGCAATTATGGAAATCAAGTAGACACGGAATATCAAGTATATGAACTACCATCTACCCGCAAGTGCCAAATAACAATTATAATAAAAGTCCAAAGTCCCCTTCAACATAGAACAATTCATTTGATAATAATAATAAGACTCTCAATCAAATACATAGCATATAGTATGCCAAGGCGTACGGCCGAAGCGACGCAAAAATTAAATGTGCACTGTCGAAGGGTCGAACGACTCGAACCATAGATGCATCTATTACCCCGCTCACGAATCGATCATGCGACGCGGTTAACATACTATAAGGCTACCCCGCTCACGAATCATATATGTGACACGATTGCTCGTACACATACACAGAATTATCAGGAAATTCAGGAGATATAGAGTTTATACTTGGAAAACAAGAATCAAGGCAACATCAAGATTTAAACGTAACCTTATATTTTCTCATACTAATTCAAGGCGAATAATCAACTAGGAATACATACAGGGATACAAGTAAGGCATATAAGAAAGCTTCTGAGTCCTAAAGACTACCCGGCATAACATAGTAGTAGCTACGTACGGACTCTCATCACCTCGTGAGTGTGTAGCGCCCGCAAATAAGGCAAATTCAGTCATTTATAATAACCTATGGGAACAATTCCCTCTTGAAAGGTTATAAAGGAGACTCACCTCGTGCCGAACCTACTTCTCGAACCAAGAACGCGCTCGAAACTCCAAACTCTACACCCGAGGACTCGAAACTAGTCAAATGTTATATAAATACGTTAATATACACTCAAAAGTATGAAACTATATTACTAGCTTAGCTAATTCATCATTCTTGAAGAAATCCCAAAATACACCCCCGGGCCCACATGCTCAAATTCCGGAAATGTTAGAAGAAAACACTCACCCATAGCCTAAGGATCATTAATATATAGTTTTTGTATGATTTCATGGTGGAAAAGTGGTGAATTTCTATAAAGTTCATAAACCCTAGGTTTCCACTCTAAGCACTTTGATTTACACTAATTGGGTGTTAGTCAACCTAAGATTGATGTAATAAACCAACATTTAAATGGAAATTACTTACCTCTTAGTAGCTAGGCCGAATTCCCTCTTGAAAGCTCTCAAAATCGCCTATGGTGTGGAAGAAATGGTGAAGAATGGTTAAGTCCCGCATTAAATGAGCTCACTGTCTTCAATGACCTTGCACCTACGGCTCGAGGACTGCACCTGTGAGCCAAGGCTCGCACCTGCGGAATTTGACAAAGGGACTGGGGATCGCACCTGCGGAGGGGTTTCTGCACCAGCGGACAAGGGTCCGCACCTACGATCTGGTCCTTCTCCCTTGTGGGTCGCACCTGCGAGGCCTTGACCGCAGGGGCGGTCTCGCACCTGCGATCTGGGCAACCGCACCTGTGGTCACACCAGACCTGGTGCACCAGCAGCTGAAGCTGCTGGTTTTTGGCCATGTTTGGTGTTCGGGAGGCACCTGGGCCCACCCGAGTCGCCGTGCAATTATACCAACAAGTCCTAAATCATATTACGGACTCGCTCAAGCCTTCGGAACACCCAAAACAACGCTAAAACTCAAAATCACTCCTCAAAACCTGTAGAATCAAACTTAAGAATTTTCAAGTTCTTGAATTCAGTTTCAATGCGCCGAACTGACCTATACTACTTGGAATGACACCAAATTTATCAAGCAAGTCATAAATGACATAACGGAACTATTCCCGGTCTCAGAATTCCTTTCGGACCTCGATAACACAAAAACACATTCCAAACCAAATTATGAACTTAAGGAAGCTCTATTTTTTCTATTTGGCATCGAAACACTCCCGGGTCGTCCAAAACCCATTCCGGACATATGCACAAGTCCGAAATCATCATACAAAGCTACTGGAATCGGCGAAACTGTATTTCGAGGTCGTTTACTCAAAATGTTGACCGAAGTCAAACTTGGCCTTAAAAGCCAATCTTAAGAAACCTAGTGTTCCCATATTACTCTATACACTTCTGAATCCAGAACCACCCGTCCCCGCAAGTCATGAATCACTGAAAGCCTCTAGGGGAAGGGGGTCCGAATACGTAAAAATACCGGTCGTGTCGTTACAGTTCTTGTTGATACCGAGCGCGAATCTACCTTCGAGCGAATAAATAATTTTAACACAAAATAAAGCTCCAAAATCAAAGAGGACATTGCTGCCAAAGGGAAGAGGCTCCGAATGAAAGAGAGGCTTAAGATGGCCTAGGTCAAAATCATATTCACTCAACTACAATTTTTGAGCTCGATTCTCGCCTCAGTTCCATGAAATTTGAAAAGGCAGAGCTCCAGGATGAGGTCGATAAGATTCAAGCCAAATTCCAAGAACAACAGGATTCCCTCATTTATGAGAAGGAATATGCCATATATCATATGATCAGGAAAATCCAGAGGAGGCTAAAGTGGGAATTGCCAACTTAGAATATTGCATTGCCCCAACCCGGGTGCTGGAGTTATCTACTTGCCAAAATCTTCCTGTTCGGCCCCCTACAACTGACTTTTCGAGTATTGATAATGAATCCTCCTTACTCTACTAGGGGAAATATAGATCCATCTCCCCCTTCGGGTTCTGGCGGCAACGATGTATAACTTTTTTGTATTTTGTAACTGTGCTAAATCTCTTACCAAGTTTAGCACTTTGATAAATAAGAATTTTGTTTCTGAAGTGTTGTGCAAAATATATTCCTTTTGCGTTTAGTCGATTAAATCTTTGGGTATATTTTCATCCATTAACTTTTGATTCCGAGCATAAATTCATCGGAATCAATCCTTTACTATGGGGTTTCATAAGAGAGGGCTCTTATGTACACGGTGCTCTTGAAGAGGACGTCTTATGGTCATTCTGGCACAAGCATATGAAGTTTTTGTTAATTTTGGAATGATAAAATTAACTCATTATTTGGACAAAAAATAAGATAAAATAAAAGGACTTTGTTTTATTCCTTCTATATTTTAAAGCATACAAGCATTCATTTGATAAAGTAAAAAATGCCAATACATGTGGCTAAAATGTACAACTTATTTCTACGAGGCTGATCATAGAGTCCCTGGTCCTGATGAAACATTTGTCCCAATGTTTGAATCTGAAGCATGCGAATTTGAACACTAGAAGTCTTGCTTCATCGGTGGAAACAACTTATGAATGGTAAATAATCCTTTTTTAGTGGTGGAAGAAAAATCTTGCCGCCGAACCAAAGATTATTTAACCATCAATATAGTCGTTTGTTATCGATGTGAATGTTTTAGTGCCTTGATGTCTAAAGGTCTTTCCCTTTGCCGATGACGCTCCCCTCGTAGTATGCTATTCTATGTTGCCTCATTAAAAACCTTACCAGAAAAACCCGATTGGACAAAAACTAGACGAAGGGAAAAGAGTGCAGCACATACTTTCAGTATTGGCGGGATCCATCAGCAATAATATATTTTGAGGTGAGTTAAGTTCCAGTTGCTGGGCAATTTGACTCCATCTTGATTTTCCAACTCGTACGACTCTTTTCCGGCGATAGCAAAAACCCGGTAAGGGACTTCCCATATTGGTCCGAGCTTCCCGGTATTGACTTCTCGAGTGCTCTGAGTCACCTTTCTCAAAACTAAGTCTCCTACTTTGAAGTAACGGATATTGGCCCTGCGATTGTATCTCTCCATCCTTTTATTTTGAGCCACCACCCTCACGTATGCCAAGTCCCTATGTTCTTCAAGCAATCCCAGCTTCACCAACAACGCTTCATTGTTTGCTTCTTTATTTGTTCGGAAAACCCATATAATCGGCTCTCCATTTCTACCAGTATCAGAGCTTCCATGCCATATATGAGAGATAAAGGTATTTCTCCTTTTCTCCACTTTTTCGTTGTCCGATATGCCCATAGTACTCTTTGTATCTCATCGAGTCATTTTCCCTTCGCATATTCTAACTTCTTCTACAAGTTTTGAATGATTACCTTGATTCCGCCTACCCGTTAGCACTGGGTTGTATAGTGAAGATGTAATTCTCTTGATTTTCAATCCTTCCAAGAATTTTGTGACTTTTGATCCTAAGAATTGCGACCCATTGTCACAAGAAATTTCCTTTGGTATGCCAAATCGTTAGATTATGCGGTTCCGTATAAAGTCCACCACTTTTAATTCACCAATCTTTAGGTAAGGACTTGTTTCAACCCATTTAGTGAAGTAATCAGTTAAAAATAAAAGAATCTTACCTTTTAGGGACCCGGCGATAAAGGACCAACTATGTCTATCCCCCATTTCATGAACGACCATGGGGACCACACTGAATGCATGAATTCTGCTGGTTGGTGCACCAATTGTGCATGTCATTGACATTTTTCACACTTTCGAACGAACGTCTTTTCATCATGTTCAATCCGAGGCCAATAGTAACTTGCCTTGATCGATTTTAGAACTAGCGAATCTGCACTAGAGTAATTCCCGCAAACTTCTTCGTGGATTTCCCTCATCACGTAGTCCACCACAGAGGCCCCCAAACACCGTGACAATGATCATTGGTATGATCTTCTATATAACTGCCCATATACGAGGCAATAACAATATTCTTTGGTTCGTAATACCCGAGACGCCTTCGGGTCTCCGAGTAACTTGCCATGTTGAAGATACTCAACAAACTCATTCCTCCAGTCCAAGACTAGGTTCATTGAATTGATCTCACAGTAACTATCCACATCCAATACCGAGTGTAGAAGTTTAAAGATCGTACCGGAGTCAAATCCTTTCATCTCTGTGAACGGCCCCAAATTGGACAAGGCATCTGCTTCCACATTTTCTTCCGTTCAAATATGTATGATGTACTATTACCTGAAACGTGCCATCAATGCTGGAACCTTGTTCAAATATTGTTGCATGTGCTCTTTCTTTACGTCGAAAATCCCATACACATTGGTTTACTACAAGATGGGAATCAGATCTTACTTTGATGAACTCGGAGCCTAGTCCCTAAGCTAATTCAAGTCCTACATTCAAAGCCTCATACTCGACCTCACTGTTAGTTAATGGAACGATTTTAATGGCCTGCCTCAGGGTCCCCCCCGAGGGCGTGATTAGAACTATCCCGAGACCATACCTTTTTATATTGAAATCTCCATCTGTAAATAAGGTCCAAACGCCCAATGTCGTTTCTGACACCAACATTGCTTCCTTAGTAGCAACGGGAATTAATTCGGGATTGAAATCAGCCATAAAGTCAGCCAAAACATGTAACTTGATTGCAGTCCTGGGTTTGTATTCGAACTTGAACTCACTGATTTTGACTGCCATTTAGCCAAACAGCCTGACAACCCAGGATTGTGAAGGACATTCCATAAAGGGAATTTTATCACAACAGCTATCGGGTGGCACTGAAAATAAGGCCTAAGCTTTCAAGAGGCAACTAAGATCCAAGGACAGATTTTAGAGGTATGGGTAACGGGTTTTTTTCTCCCGACAATATCTTACTAACATTGATAAACGGGAAATTGCATACCTTCTTCTTCTCGAACTAGAATCGTACTTAGCGTTACTTCCGAGATCGCTAGATATATTAATAACTGCTCACCTTCCCCCGATTTTAACACTAACAGGGGCTGGACAAGTATCTATTTAGGTCTTTAAGTGCCTGTTGGCATTCCGAAGTACACACAAAATTTGTCTTATTTTTTATAAGTGAGAAGAAGTGATGGCACTTTTATAAGGATCTTGAGATGAGCCTGCTTAAAGCCGTCAACATTCCGGCCAGTCTCTTTCTTCATGCTCGTTATCTAGTCCGGGATATCTTCGATGGATTTAATCTTGTCGGGGTTAACTTCGATCCCCCTTTGTGAGATGAGGAACCCAAAGAATATTTTGAAACCGACCCTGAAGGCACACTTTTCGGGGTTGAGTTTCATGTTATGCTTCCTCGGGATGTCGAAAGTCTCTTGGAGGTGTTTCAAATGATCTCCTACATTCAAAGACTTGACTAACATGTCATCAATGTACACCTCCATTTTTTTCCTATATGGTTTTTAAACATTTTGTTAACGAGCTCCTAATAAGTGGCTCCGACGTTCTAAAGCCTACACGACATCACATTATAGTAATATCTGCCAAAGTTTGTTATGAAAGAAGATTTTTTCTGATCCTTCGGGTTCATCTTTATTTGATTGTATCTGGATTAAGAATCAAGAAACTCATTTGTGTCCGACCATAGCAGCAATCAATTGATCAATGTTCGTCAATGATAACGAGTCTTTAAGGCACACCTTATTTAAATTCTTAAAGTCTACGCACATTCTAAACTTGTTATTCCTTTTTGGCACTACAACTACGTTGTCTAACTATTCTTGAGACTTTACCTCCTGTACGGAACCGATATTGAGTAGTTGGGTTACCTCTTCTTTAACAAACTTGTTCCTGACCTTGAATATCGAGCAGCTTTTTTGGCTTACCGGTGGGAAGTTTGGGTCAAGGCTCAGTTTTTGAATGGCCACCTCTAATGGAATACATATCATGTCCGAGTGCGACCATGCAAATCAATCAGCGTTAGTGTTAAGAAAATTTATAAATTCATACCTAAAGTTTGGGGTTGAGTCCTTTCCCTAGGTGAAACTTTCTCTCTAAAAACTCTTCGAATACGGCCACTTGCTCGAGTTCCTCTATGGTCGACTTGGTTGCATCCCACTCTTCCAGTACCTGAAAATACCTTGGAACCTAATAGAATTTCGATGTTTTCTCGCTCTTATCGTCTTCATTAGGAAAGGAAAAGGCATCGCTTCCTGTAATTGTTATTTGTTGGGATTTTTCCCTTTGCTACTTGAAACCGACACCGCATTCATCTACCTTTTCGCCGATTGATCCGTTATTATTTTCATGAATCCTTAAGGCGTTGCGGATTTTCAACAATTGGTGATATGTTGAGAATACAACCTTCATCTCTTGTATCCACGACCTTTCGATGATTAAATCGTAACTCATATTTCCATCTACCACTTCAAATAGAGTGATTTTGATCAATCCTTCAATGTTTGTGGGCAAGAAAATCTCTTCTCGGGTTGTCACACTTGTCAAGTTGAATCCAGCTAAGAGTTTTATGGTCGGAATGATGCTTCCGGTCAGATTCACTTGCTCCAAAACTCTCCATTGTATTATGTTGGCTGAGCTTCCCAGGTCAACCAAAACACATTTAATTTTAAAATCTAATTTGAGAGAGATTATCAAATCGTCATTGTGTGGCAGATCGAGTATGTCCACGTCTTCCTCTGTCAACATGATGTCATCTTCTACGACTTCCCGAAGTCTCTTGTTGTGAGTCACCAATATCTTTGTTTTCTTTGCTGTTGAAAAGGTTACACCATTTACTTTGTTTCCTTCGAAAATCATGTTGATAATCAGTCGAGGAGAATCTTCTGCTACCTTCGAAGTCTTTGCATTATTTCGGTTTAGGCCGTTGTTATTCTTGGCTCGTTCATTTAAAAATTCCCTGAGATGACCATTCTTAAACAACGTCGCCACCTCTTCACGAAGATGTCGGTAGTCCCAATTCTATGGCGTAAGTCCCATGATATTCACACCATAAACTGGGATCTCTCTGACTGGCCTTTGGAATAACACTTATTTGATATTCATGTAGTCTGATAACCTAGAATATGTAGAGTCTCGGACCCTTGGAACTTCCTTCTCCTGTAATGATCTACTACTCTGTCCACGATCTATTCTTCTATCAGAAGAAAACTTATTCGATGACCAAAACCTTTTATTGCTACGACATTCGGTTCTTTCATACTGAAAAATGACCTCTAGAGGACCGTCGATCCATATCAAGTCGCATTTAATCTTTTCCTAATTCTTGTCTCAATCACATCTTTTTGTTGATACCGGGAACGTGAGCTAATCTTTTTATATCCTTATTTTTGACTCATAACAATTATGGACATCCTCTTATATGGTTGCTTGGAACTCGAGCAGGCTTTCCTTCAACTTTGGGGAGGCATCGAAGCTCCATAGATTTAGACTTTTTGTAAATGCCTTCACTGCCCACTCATCCAGTACAGACGGTAGCATCATCCTCTCTTTCTGGAACCAGATCACAAATTCTCACAGCAGTTCAGACTCGCCCTACACAATCCTGAGTATGTCCGCGTTCCTGGCTGAACCTTCCTTGCCCGGCATGGACCTTAATGAATGAATCTGCAAGCATCTCAAAAGAGTCAACTGAATGCTCGGGTAAGAGAGAATACCATGTCAGGTCCCCTTTTGTGAGGGTTTCACAAAATTTCTTTAGCAAGACCGATTCGATCTCATGTTGAGCCAAATCGTTCCCTTTCATAGCTGTGGTGTAGGTTGTGATGAGCTCCTGCGGATATGAAGTCACATTGTATTTTGGTATGCCTGGCATCTTGAACCTCTTTGGAATTAACTCTGGTGTTGCACTCGGCTTGAACGATAATTGTGTGTTTTTCTCCGAATCTTGGCCTTTTAGAACTGGCATTGCGCTCGGAATTTGATCCATCCGAGAGTGAAACTCCTTCGTATTTTGATCCATTCGTTCATTCATTTCCCTCATAAAACTCATGAGCTTGGTTTGGAGGGATCATTCCCATTTTTATTCTCAGATCCGCTACAGTTCCCTCCGACACTATCAAAACCCACTTCACCCTTTGGGGTGTTATATCAATTTTCTGAGCCGATTGATTTGTAGGAACACATGGAGGAACCGGAACCCTTCCGTTTGCATTAGTGTAGGCGCTTAACAATGATTGTTTCAACTCCTTCATTACTCGATCCTGCCTTGAGAGGTGGATCATGATTGCTTTCTGTTGTTATCTTAGGATTTTTACTGCTTCCATGACATGTTCCTCCTCCGCATCATCGAAAGTTGGTTCCCGCACATGCCAAGGGTACTGCCCTTCACGAACCAGGGTTGATTCGTCACCTTCGTTACAGGTGTCACTGATTGAGTCATCATGTTGAGGCAAATTTTTGGGTTCCTCAATGTTGTGTGTGATGTTGACATCATTATCTGCCACATCGAATTTCTTAATAAGGAAAAAATCAAACAGATTAGTAATAAACGAATGAATCAATGCAATTAGTCAGCTGTCTATGCCCCTCGGTGGGTGCCAAACTATTTACCCGTAAAATGGTACAATTAAATTTTTTATGTGGTTTAGAGAAAATAGAACTTATTTGATCCAAAAATGATAAAGAGATAAGGTTAAAATTAATATTAGCAATTGAAACTGGAGAAGATGACAAGCCTGGCTCTGAATACAATGCCTCTGAGGACAAAATAATGTAACGACAAAGTGTAAAAAGAGCTATTTAATTAAGAGCAAAAGTAATAAAATAAAGCTTTTGTCTGTTGAAAATTTTATGTCACTTCAATGGCTGTTGGGTCTGTTAGGATCAATCTCCTCTTAAATGATAATAAAAGAGACATTGATAAACGCGTAACGGCTAACCATGTATGCAATCGGTAACAGTCGCTTATTTAATGTTAGAGAAAATTTCCTCATTGAATGTTATCCGATGGCAAACCCTTGACCTTCTCCCATCATCTACGCTCCTTTCGAGAGTTATCCAATATAGATTACATTCATTATGTCCGGTATTAGTTGTTTTCTGACTTGCACTTTGCCTATCATCGGTTCCACGTGTCATGTTACCATTCGACCATTTGTATAAGCTAAAATTACCCCATACAAATAACATATAGGAGTATTTTCTAATCCATTATGATTCTTAAACGGGTATTGGAAAATGATATCTTTTATTTCTCTGAATTTAATAATAAAGAAACTAAAACTCCTTCTTCAGAGGCAGATAAAGTCTAGTTGCACGAAAATTACATGCCGAGCATAGGGTCCAATTAATTACGCAATTTTTATTAATAGAGAGAAAAGTAGTTTCTAAAGAGAATTCTTCTCTCATGGAGTATCATGTGAGAGGTTTTTCTTTGCTATAACGCAGGTTTGATATATTAGAAAACGTAAAGTACTAGTACATATGGGGTACTGAATGCGAGGTTACAATTCAAATTGAGTCAAATATTAAGCAATACACAATAAAAGTGGGGGGTGTTTCAAAAATCATAGCATCATGATATAGTTCAGAAGCCCTTTGCTTTTCAAAAAGTGTTAATTGATCTGGTACTCCATTCCCCTCCCGAAATGTATGGTGGATCCGAAGAAATTATGGATTAAGGAGCATCAACCTGCATTCATTAAATAAATATGAGTATTTAGAACTGGTCGTCGATAGAAGGGTGATTAATACCTGTGAGTTAGTCTCCAAAATAAGTGATTTGAGATTCTGTGCAATGACAAGCTGTAAGCCAGAGTAGAGAGCTAATAATTCAGCTTGTAGGGCATTAGTGAGATACAAAGGATTAGAGTAGCCCATAATCCAGTTAACAGAAGAGTCTCGGACAACACCACCGGCTCCTCCATGTTTTAGGTAATTGTCAAAAGCGCCATCGATATTAAGTTTATACCCAGTAAGGGGAGGAGGCCAGCCAACATGAGTGGTTGCAGAGGGTTTAGATTGTTGTGGAGTAGTGGCTAAGTAGTTAAATTCAATAGCATGGGTGAGAATTGCATAATGAGATACAGGTGTTGTTGAGTGATTAAAAAGATTATTATTGCACGTCAACCAAATATGCCAAAGGATAAAAGTGACAAGGATGGGGAAGTAATAGAAATACAATGGTGTATGTAAATAGCATCAGTATTAGTGCATATGCGTTGAAGCCATGTGATGGGTTATTGTTAGGGGACAAAAATAGCAAAGTGTTGCCAAATGTGTGTAGCGAGTAAATAAGCGGTGAATATATGTGAAACGTCTTCCTAAGCATGGCCACAAATGGAGCATGCAGGGTGAGGCATGATATGACGAGAGTTTAGAAAAGCAGCAGTGGTTAACTTTACATGGAAGAGAAGCCAGTGAAAGTGCTTAATCTTGGGTAGGGTAGGTATATTCCAAATCCAATAAAGGGGAGGAAAGGTCGAGGGATGTGGAGTTGTTGGAGAATTAGTCGATAGGCGGGGGAAGTTGAGAACAAGCCATAAGAGGTTAGTTGCTAGTGTAGTAAAACCATATGAGTAGAAGAAGGGGGCACATAGGTGTTATGGATAAGGACGGAGATATAGGTAAGGAGTTCAAAGGATAATGTTGATAAATTATAGGTCAAATGGAGGATGATATGGCTAAGCGGCAATGTAGATTCATGGGAGAGTAGGAGTCCTAGTTCACGAAGTGAGAAGTTGGGGGAGATCCATTGATCATACCAAAGACTAATGTTTTGACCATTACCTATATTCCATGCAGTGCCTTGATGATATATTAGAGCTATTTTCGCCATACTCTTCCAGATGCATGAATCATATGGTTTTGAAGTAAAGGACATGGAGTGGTATTGTGGACTATGATGGTGACAGTATTTACCTCGAATGATCATGGCCCATAAAGTTGGCGGGTGTTGGATGAAGCGCCATGATACACCAAATAATATAGCCATATGAGACCTTGATACTCCGATCGAAAACAAATCAGTGGGACCATGCCGGTACGACTGAATATGCGTTAGAAAGGTCAATCCCTCCCCTACGACATTGGGGAGTAATGTTTTAATCCCTAATCCACCATGGCGCTTAGGTGTAGTAACAAGGTCCCAATTAATTAGGTGTAATTGTGTGTGTGATGCAGTGGAACTCCAAAGAAAATGACGTAGTATAGGATCAATATAATGAAGGATTTTGTGTGGGAGTATGTTCTTTTACATGGCATAAGTGGGTATGGGGTTAAGTACAGATTTGATGAGGGTGGCCCTGCCACTCAGCAAAAGAAATTTTGTTTTCCAACCTTGAATACGGTTATTCATACGATCTAGAATATACTGATATACAGCTGACTTGGGATGGTAATTAGGCATAGGGAAACCTAAATATTTACTGAAATTGGATGTTGTATGAATATTTAATATACAACTTAAATTAGTTTGTGTATGTTGCGGTACATTTTTTGAGAATAGGAGCCTGGATTTCTAAAATTGATATGTTGGCCAGATTGATTAGATAGGTGATGAAATTTTTGTATGATAGCATGAGTAATTTTAAGTCTACTTTAGCAAAGATAATAAGATTGTTAGCAAAAAGGAGATAAGAAAGAGTTGGTGCTTGTCGGTTATCCTTACAGGGGTCCATTTTTTCAGTTATGTAGCTTCATCAATCAATTGAAAAAGAGTTTCCATACCGATAATGAATAAGGATGGTGATAGGGGATCACCTTGAGAGATACCACGGAAAGGTTGGAAAAAGGGTGTGGGTGTCCCATTGACTAGGATAGAGATAGATGATGTAGTGACACAAGACATAATAAGCTTAATAATAGATGTGGGGAAATTTAATTTTTGGAGAGAGTACCATATAAATGACCATTCTAATCGATCAAACGCTTTTTCTATATCTAATTGTAGCATCATTTTTCCGCAGAGGCCCTTAGTTTCACGAAAGGAATGAATTGCCTCTTGTACGATTATGGCATTATCTGCAGCCCATCTTCCAGGAATGAAATTGCATTAACTTGGGAGTATTATCATTGCAAAAAGGGACGAATTCAATTAACCAGAATTTTAGTAAATAATTTGTAAATCGTAGTACAAAGTCTAATCGATCGTTAATGGGAAATATTGGAACGAGTCCTAATCTTTGGATTAAGGTGATAAAAGTTTGGTTGAGGTGCGGTGGGATGGAGCAATTAGTGAAAGAATCCATGCAAGTTTGGGTGATAGCATGTTGAGTAAGTTCCAAAATCGTTAGAAAAAGACAGGATGGATGCCATCAGGGCCTGGGTCTTTGAAAGGTTTGAAGGTAGAAAGATCGCAATGTATTTGAGAAAGTGTAAGTGAACGAGATAGTTGTTGTTGATTTTTAAGGAAAGGGAGATAGTGGGTAGGGTCAAGTATTCATGGGAGCATGAAAGTAATTCAGTGGTTTATGGATCAGTGAAGTGGTGTCGTATCGTAGTTTTGATGATGGAAGTGTTGAATGTCCAATTCCCTACGTGGTCATGTAGAATGATAATACGGCTGCACCATCTTTTTTATGTTGTGGACAAGTGAAAAAATTTGGTGTTGACATCACCGTCATTTAGCCATTGAATACATGACTTTAGTTTCGATAATTCCTCCTCATGTTTTAGTATAGTTTGGAAATATGTATGAGGGTGGTTTTCTAGGTTATATTGAAAACTATTTTTTCTGGTGGGATCCATTTGTTGTAAACCATGTATGCGAGTAATAAGGATTTTCTTCTTGTAGATTATATTACCAAAGGTATGTTTATTCCAGTGTTGAACATGATCAGTAAAATCATGTATGGCTTGAGAATATGTAGAGATGTGCTGCTAGTGAGTGGCGACTACTGACTGGAATTCAGGATGAGTGAGCCACCTAGTTCCAAATTTAAATGTAGGAGGAAGTCCAGTAGTCGTTTTATGAATGTTGAGAAGTAGCAGGCAATGACCGAAATGTGTACGAGGTAAATGAAGAACATTGGAGTCCGGGAATAATTATAGCCAATCTTCATTGGCATATAATTTAGCAAGATGCTCTAGAATTAGTTTATTATGAGCCATTCATTTATTACTCCAAGTAAAATGCGAGCTAGTGAAGCCTAGGTAAATCAGGTTAGCATTATGTAAGAACATATTAAGAGCTTCCGAGCGCTTGTTGTTAATAGGATTTCCCCGGGAATTTTTTAGAGGTACTACAAACTTCGTTAAAATCACCACATAATATCCATGTATTTGTAAGAGCGTGTGCAAAATGTTGTATGTTGTGCCAAAGTGTTTGGTGATTGTGGTATGATGTGCTAGCATATATTAAGGAGATATACCAAATAGGTGTAGCAGGGGATACCTAGACAGAAGCATGACGCTCCTGAGCAGTAATTGCCATTAGATCAACAGTGAGGTGATGTGCGTGCCAGAGCAAGACAATACCACCAGAGTATCCTTGAGTGGCAACTTGGATAAGATCAGTGAAGTTGAACTCGTTGAGGAGAGAGGCGTGATCCTCCATCCTGGTCTTCGTGAGACAGAGAATAGTAGGGTTATTCCAATTAAGCAAAAAATGCAAGTTACGCATCTGGACTGTTAGCACCATGATAGTTCCACAATATGATCTTCATGGATCTATTTGTCGTAGGGGATGAACTCCCTTCCGGAGTTAGTGCCATTGCCAAATTCATTGTGAGTTGATGATTGTTGGCCATTTTCTTGAGGTGGTGGTAGTGAACGCAGTGTTGGTATCAATAGGATGACATACTTCTGGTCCACAAAGAAGGGTCGGGACGAATATTCAAGGAGGTCATCTCCAAGGTTGTAGAAGACAAAATCAAGTACCTTCTTTAGATGTTTTCTCTCATGGAAAGAGTCAGGAGTGTTTAACCAAAGAATTAGACATTTGACTAAATCTTATTTTTAATATGAATACGGGTTACCGATAATCAAGGAAATGGATAAAAATGAATAACATGCAATATTGTAGAAATATAGAAAATCGTAGTCAGTTATCTTCGAGAATCAGATGACTTTACAAGCTGTATTCCCCTCCCTTATATAGGAGATTATTATAACGTACAACTCTTGCTATGGTTACTCATTAATGATTAATTATGACATTAATGAGGTGTTACAAAGGATAATGGTAATTGGGGTACGATTACATAACATTCGAGTAATCAATTGTGGGTCTTTGAATCTGCCCGTAGATTTGTCTAGATTCATTCTGACCGTGCCTCTCCCCTATTTTGATCAGGTGGAGTTTCCCGTGGATGATAAGCTCGAGGTTTTACTGAATCGTGCCTCTTTGTACCGTACCTCTTCAAAGAATCACATCTAGCTGTCGCGTTTTCCTGTGTCCACGTGACTGGTTGAGTTGTCAAAAGCTGACTTACGTGTGAAACTCTTTATTACCAATACAGATAGTCCCCCCACTTACCATATATTTAACGATTAATATTTATTAAGTGGATATTCATTTATGGCGGGAATATTTTGCCGCTGCTTTTCCTCGAATCATTGTATCCTTCTCTACACCACAGGCGTCGTTTATCACTTCCATTTAATGCTCATACCACGTGTCCTTTTCGGATTGATTCTGCATTTACTCGGCACCTTTTAGGGCTTTTTTAGGTTGTGCCAGTCCCGAAGAGACATCTTCAATTATGACTTTTCATCATTATTTTTCCTTTTTTCCCATATTTGATGGTTGTCTTCAAGTATAAATACCTTTCTTCTTTTCTTTTCTTCCACGAAACACTTTTCTAACTTTGTCTTTTGTAAAGAACTTTCTTCTTGCCTTTGTAAACATGTCTTCTTCAAACCAACCTCACTGAGTAATAGATATTGAAAGTTTAACTCCATCTTCTGCTCCGACTAGGAGTCGGAGGGATGGTAGACTTAGAAGTCTAGGATCCACTCCTTTGAGGGGCTTCTCTTCTTCTCAGATAGTTCCTCCTCCTTCCACTAGATATCTAGTTTCTCCAAGGTTTAGGGTTTCTCGGTCTTCGTCTAGAGGTAGAGGCGAACGCCTTCGTGAACCTGGAGTCGATGAAATTGTCCTGCTGAATTTGTTTTTGCTAGGGATAGTCAAGTTCTTGTAGACCAATCTTCTTCTCTTGAAAGTGTCGAAAGATATTCAACCCTTATAACTGAGGGTCAAATTTCCCTTATTCGTAGGGAGTGCGTTTGGAGGTCTGACCTCCCTGTCTATATTCCGAATAGTAATCAAAGAATAACGTCTTACAAGACGGGATATTCTTTTGTTTATACGTACCCTTTCAATCTAGGGTTTAGACCCCCCATTGACCTAGTTAAAATTGAGTTTTGCCATTTTTTCAATATCTACTTAGGACAAGTTGGTCCGCTTGTGTGGCGAGTTGTCTCATGTCTTAGGAGTTTGGGTTCTTTAGCCTCTGTTCCTTTTACTTTCAACCATCGTATTCATCTCTACTCTCCTACATTATTTCGTGAAGGGGTTTTTACTCTAACTGCTAGAAGAAAAAGAGTGTTGGTAACCCCTGGAGATGATAAGGATAGGGGTTGGTACCTCCAGTATGTTGATGTACCCACTGTGGGTTTAGTGGGTGAAGAAAATCTTCCTTTCCCTGAGAAGTGGAATCGCGCACGTGAGTATGCTTTAGCTCACATTTATTTACTTTTTCTCGTTTTGACTTGAGATGTTTTACTAACACCGTATATGTTTCTTCTTCTCTCAGAAATCATGAATAATGTTGAGAATGTCTCCGGTATTCGTGATTGGGTAGAAAAATTGTTGTCCATTGCTCCTTCAAAAGAAAGATCTTGGAAATACCTCACTGGGAGGTATGGTTGGCATGTAAATACCCACGGTAAGTGAAGCTCTTGTTCTTGATTCTTTCCTTACTCGAGTCTCTTCTTTCTTTGTCGTTTAACTTTTTCCCTTTTAATAGGGTTATTTGCTCGTGGGGTGTCTGCTTCATCTATCCCGAAGATGTCTTTGGCTCAGGCCCAAGAACTCATTTTTGGTTCATCTTCCTAGAAGAGGAAGATTAGTGAGTCTCGTTCCGTAGAAGAAGAAGAAGGTGTTTTAGTGCACAGGACACTGACAAGGCGGGTGGTTTTAGATGATGAGCTTACAGCCTTAACCTTGCCTTCCGTGTCTCTGATTGAGCCCCCTGTCCTTGATGATGTTTCACATTCCCCTATTCATGAGGGTGTTGATCTCGCTTCTGGCAATGTCCCTTTGGCTATTGTTTTTCCTGCTTCTTTGAGAGAAGTTGTCTCGTCTGTTCCTCTGGCTATTTGAACTTCTGCTATTGCTTTGCCCGTAACTTCCTCGACTCTTCAACTCTCCGTTCCTGCTACTTTGCTTGTGGCTTCTCCAGCTCTTCAACCCTCCGTGCATGTTGATGTTCCATATCTTCCTGCTTCCATGCCTTCCGTTAGGGAAGTAGGGTCTTCCATCAGAGAGATGCGGCAGGTGGTAATAGAGGTTCCAGCTGTTGGGAATCTTTTCAAGAAAACGGGTGATCCTGAAGTGTGGCTCAAGCCTTTGATAGGTCCCTCTGAGAAAGCAAAGCAAGCCAGCCACGGTGCTCTTACATAGGCCAATGAGGTCGTGCATACTTCTTTGAAGGTATGATGCAAGTTAGCATCTTTCATTTTCGTATATGAAATTTACCATATCTGACTGGTTTATTTCTTGTAGATTAACCTTATAGTCATAGATCTTATGAAGAGGATTTCAAACACGGACTAAGAGACAAAAGAGTTGCAGGCCGATGTTGATAATTGGAAAGCACAGTATGATAGCCTAAAGATTGACATGGATGCTTTAGAAGAGGAAAGGAGTACCTTGAAGCGGCAGATGAGACTTATGGAAGCAGAACTGGCAATAGAGAAGGCTTCTTGCAGTCAGGCTAATAAAGATAAGAGTGTTCTAGAGTATTCGTTCGCGGAGCAGGTGTCCCGTGCCTTAGAGGAGATTAGAGACTTGAAAAACTTGTTGGGGCAGAAGGAGGAATACTCAGGCGAGCTCGTGCAATCACTCTCTTGTACTCAAGAAGACTTTCGTAAGGCTTTAGACAAAGCTCAAACTTTAGAGGAGTCGATTGTACCATTAAGGGACGCCCATGAAGCTGCGGAGGCAGAGAAGGACGGATTGAGAGCTGAGCTTCAAGTATGGGCGAAGGATTATGAAGATCTGGAAGAGGTGGTTGTTGTCGATGTGATCTGGGCGTACATGAATTCTTGCCTTGACACATTGTTGAAATAGCTAAAACTAAGGAAGCCATGGAGAAGGCTCAACAAGTTCATAACTTCTCTTCACTTGATGGTGAGATTCCAGTCGCTCATGACTCTTCATCCCCAGTTGCTCCCGTTCCTTCTGCCAGTGAAGTCAACCCTTCTCTTGAAGAAATTTAGTTGGTTCAGGCCTTTTTTTTGTATCAATTGGTGGTTACCGCCAGTCCCATCGGGGGTAAATTTGGATTTCCTTAAAGTCCCCAAATGACAACTTAGGGGAACCAAAATGTATATAAAAATTTTATACGGCTAAGTATAAGTTAATAGCCGTTTTAATATATAAATGTTAGTTCGATTTTTATTAAATTTCTGTTTCAGTCTTTAAGTCTTTTGCATGCTTCATTTTTTTCGAGGTTTTAGTTTTACCTTCGAGTTTTGCATGTGGAATGCTTTAGACTACTCGTGCCTTTTTTGTAATAGGCACGGTGTCATATTAAATGTGTGCCTTTTTGTAATAGACATAGTTTATGGAAGAGGGCCCTTTATAATTGACATGAAGAAGACATCTCAACTTCATGATAATGCAATAGAGTGATAGGAATTTTACACATGTTTAAGAATGTTTCCAAAGAAATTTTTGTTTGAACTTCCATGACATTTTACATGTGTTTGGTTATCGTCTAAACCTCACGTTTGCAACTATTTTTGTTTAAAGGATTTGATATACTCTTTTATTTCGTAAATGTTTTTCATACGTAATATTTTTTCGATATTAATACAAGGAAACAACTGTTTTTTACTAGTAACAATTTTTATAAAGATTGGGGTTTTTACCCGCAACTGTTTTTGGAAACAGTTTTCTAATAAGTATGAGGGAAATGTTTTCTTATTCGTAACTGTTATTTTATAACAGTTTCTTGAACAAATACAAGGATTTAGATCTTTCATCCATAACTGTTTTATTTGAGAACAGTTTTTTGAATGAGTACATTAACGATGATCTTTTACCCTAACTATTTTTATTACAACAGCTTTGAATAAGTATAAAGATGTACATTTCTTTCTCGTGACTAATATTTTGCCTTTCAACCTGAGCATGTTCGAAGGTAATTTTGCCTTTCAACCTGAACATGTTCGAAGGTTTTTGCTTTTTGCATTAGGCTTTGTATTTGGATGGCTCTTTTGATTTCTTTCTATTCTACTCGTATCACTTGTCTCGTTGGGTAGATGGGTCTTCAGGCTCGAGCTTTTGACTTTCTGATAGTCTTCTTTCTTCGTCTTAGCCTTTCATACTGTATAGTCCCCCCAAGTGTTTGAGCTTTGAAGAATGAAATCTCGAGCACTTGATTATTCCTTCGTTGTGGTCCTTTTCCTGGAAAAAAAAACATTCCGGACTCGAAGGTATATAGTTTTTTTAGATGATGACTGCTTAACCCTTTTAAAACGTCCATCAGAAAGTGTAACCCTAGACCGGGAATTGTGTTATTTCCTCGCGTCTTTGCAGGTCTATCATCATCTGGTGATGAGTTAGCTTTATGCCTATAATCTAAAAAAGTTAGTAAAATTTTTTAAATGTTCAAAATAAAATCGAACGTGGTATACCTGAGGGGCGTATTCTTTTCCCTTAGAAGTAATACTTCTTTAGGTGGACGGCATTCCAGCTTGTTGGTAGAACTCTGCCGTCCATAGCTTCCAACTCGTAGGTGCCTTTCTCAACTATGCCTCGGATTTTGTAAGGTCCTTCCCAGTTTGGATTTAGCTTTCCTGCACCTGCTTCTTTTGTTGATTGAAAGACTTTTTTGGGGACGAAGTCCCCAATCTTGAAGTACCTGAGATGATCTTTTACGGTTGTAATAGCGCTCTATGATTTGTTTTTGAGATGCCATCCGTATCAATGTTGCTTCTCTCCGTATTTCGAGCAGGTCCAGGTTGGTCCTTAATTCGTCGTCGTTTTCACCCTCCATGGCTGTTGAGAACCTTACTCTTGGTTCGCCAATCTCCACAGGTATTAAGGCTTCTGAGCCATAAACAAGTGCGAACGGAGTTTCTCCCGTGGCTATTTTTGAAGTTGTTATGTATGCCCATAGTACCGCTGGTAACTCATCAGGCCAGTTTCCTTTGGCTTTATCCAGCCGTTTCTTTAGATTGTTGATGATGACCTTATTCGTTGACTCAGCTTGACCATTAGCCATGGGGTGGTACGGCGTTGAAGTGATCCGCTTGATTTGCCAACTTTCGAAGAATTCTGTAATTTGCGAGCCTATGAATTGTGGTCCATTATCACACAAGATTTCCTTTGGTATTCCAAAGCAGCATATTATGTTCGCCATAAGAATATTTTAACTTCCTTTTCTCGCACTTGTTTGAACACTTCTGCCTCTACCCATTTTGTAAAATAGTCGGTTACCGCAAGTAAAAATTGTACCTGTCCTTTAGCTGTGGGAAGAGGTCCAACTATGTCCATACCCCATTTCATGAACGGCCATGGGGATATTATTGGATGTAATAATTCCGCTGGTCAATGCATGTTATTGGAAAACCTTTGGCATCTATTACATTTGGATACGAAGTTCTCGACTTCTTCTTCCATCTTAGGCCAATAGTATCCAGCTGTGATTAGTGTTTTCACTAAGGATCTCGCCCCTGAGTGATTTCCACAAGGTCCTTCGTGGACTTCTTTCATCACAAATTTCGTTTGGTTAGGTCCGAGGCATTTAGCTAGGGGTCCTCCGAACATCTTGTGATAAAGTGAGTTGCGAATAAGGCACTACCGTGCAGCTTTGCGGAGAAGTGCTTGAGTTGCTTTCCTATCTTCAGGTACGGTGCCATTCTGCAAAAAATTAAGAATTTCGTTTCTCCAGTCCCAGGTTAGGTTGTTGAAAGTTACCTAATTCCTGTCCTGTTCTATTATTGAATGAAATAGTTGAACGACAATTGTATTGTCTTTGTTCATTACTTCCGTGACTGCTGCGAGGTTAGCTATTGCATCTGCTTCTGCATTTTTCTCTCTAGGTATTTGCATTACCTTCCATGTTTTGAATTGTCTCACGAGCTCTCGTGCTTTTTCGATATACTGTTGCATTCTAGTCTCTCAAGCGATGTAAGTCCCCTGTATTTGATTTAATACCAGTTTTGAGTCGATGTTGATCACAATTTGCTCGATTGAGAGCTCCCGTACGAGTTCAAGCCTTGCAATAACAGCTTCGTACTCTGCTTCATTGTCAGTTATAGGTTAACACTTGATAGCTTGCCGTGTCTTTTCACCCGTGGGTGATATTAAGACTATGCCTAAGTCGGCTCCTTTTATATTTGAAGAACCATCGGTGAACAAGTTCCATAGGCCTGGATTAGCACCGTTAAAGAGTTGTAACTATTTTTCTACTTCAGATACAATGCTATTACTAAAGTCAGCAACAAAATCAGCTAGTATTTGAGACTTAATTGCAGTCCTAGGCTGATAGATTATTTCATGCTCACTTAATTCTATGGCCCACTTGGCTAATATTCCTGACAATTTCTGTTTATGCAGTTAATTTCTTAAAGGATATGAGGTCACAATGGTGATTGGGTGGCATTGAAAATATGATCGTAATTTTCTAGATGGCATTATTAAAGCTAAGGCTAACTTTTCGAGATGTGGATATCTAGTCTCAGCATCTAGCAAAGTTTTACTTACATAATAGATAGGTGATTGTTTACCTTTTTCTTCTCTTACCAACACTGCACTTACAGCAATTTCTGAGACATCCAGGTAGATGTACAATCTCTCCCCTTCTTTTAGCTTTGAAAGCAGAGGTGGCTTTGATAGATAAATCTTCAGATTCTTGAGGGCTTGCTGACATTATTCAGTCCATTCGAACTAATTCTGCTTTTTGAGAACTGAGAATAATTTAAAACTTTTTTCGGAAGATTTAGAAATAAACCTACCCAAAACTACTATTCTCCCTTTTAGTCTTTGAACTTTCTTTTTATTTGTTAAAATATCAGGTATTTCCTCTATAGCTTTAATTTGAGCAGGATTTACCTCTATTCCTCTGTCCGATACAAGGAAACCCAAAAGTTTACCTAATTGCACTCGAAAAGTGCATTTCTCTGGATTTAGTTTCATATTATACATGCGTAAGATATCAAAAGCAATAGAGAGATGCTGGAAATGGTCTTATGATTGTGTTGATTTTACCAACATATCATCAATATAGACTTCCATCGTCCTTCCAAGATGTTCTTGGAACATTTTAGTCACTAACCTTTGATAGGTGGCTCCAGCGTTTTTAAGCCAAAAGGCATAACTTTATAACAGTAAGTCCCCATGTTTGTAATGAAGGAAGTTTTTTCCTCATCTGAGGGATTCATTTTAATCTGATTATAACCAGAATATGCATCTAAGAAGCTCAATAATTCATGACCTGTTGTGGCATCAATCATTTGATCTATATGCGGCAATGGGAATGAATCTTTGGGGCATGATTTATTTAAGTCAGTATAATCTACGCATACTCTCCACTTGCCATTCTTTTTAGGTACTACCATGGTGTTTGCTAACCAGGTAGGGTACGTTTACCTCTCGTATCAAACCAATCTTCAAGAGTTTTTGTACCTCTTCGTCGATCACTTGATTCTTGAATGTTCCTTGCTTTCTAGCCTTCTGCTTAACAGGTACGAAGGATAGATCTTCATTTAGTTTATGAGTCATCACTTCTGGTGGGATGCCGGTCATATCTGAGTGGGACCACGCAAAGCAGTCTATGTTAGCCTTTAAATAATCAATTAACTTACCTTTTCGAGCGGGGCCTAGCCTCGTGCCTATATACACTTTCTGCTCAGGCTTTTTTTCAGATAATGGAACAGCTTCGAGCTCCTCCGTAGTTTTTTTGATGTGCTCATCTTCCTCTGGTTCATGAATGATGTCCGGTCTGGAATATGCATTTGTGTGGTATAATACACTTTCCGTGGTAACTTGATTCTCCTTCTCGTAAGTAGTTTCTTTCATACCTATTTCAGAAATAATACCTTCCGTACCTATTTGGGTAGTAATTTCTTCCATGCCTGTTTGAGCAGTGTTACCTTCTTGGGAGATTCCCTTATCTCGTAATTCTTCCACCTCTATTTCTTGTTGTAGTGTACCACAGAGTTTATATTTCTTGCGGTCTGCTGATCGCCTTTGATTTGTTGAATCCCCCATTCAGAGGGGAATTTAATTACCTGATGCAACGCGGAGGGTATCGCTTTCATGTCGTGGATCCATGGTCTTACCACGATCACGTTATAAGCCATGTCAGTATTGATGACTTGGAACCTAGTACTTTTCATCACCCCCTCAGCAAAAGTACTAAGCTCAATTTCTCCTTTTGTTATAACCGTAGAGTTATCAAATCCTAATATGGCTCATCCCCTTGGGATTACTTGATTCCCCAGTAGCATTTCCTCCACGACTCTTAGCAAAATGATGTCGACTGAACTGCCTGGATCAATCAATAGTCTTTTAACGTTAGTGTCATAAATAAGTAAAGATATTACCAGAGCATCGTTGTGCGGAAGAATTAATCCGCCGATATCTGTATCATCGAAGGTTATATCGTCTTCTTCAATATTTTCATGAGCTCGTTTCCCATGTGTAATTGTGAACTTTGTGGTTGTTTTGCAGATCACTCCATTTACTTCTTCACCTCCGTGTATCACGTTGACGGTTCGTTTTGGAGAAGGAGGATTTGGGGGCTCCTTCATGTTCCTCATATTTCCTATTTACCTTTATCACTAAACAATTTTGTTAAATAGCCCTGTTTCAATAAATTTTCTACTTCACCTTGTAAAAATCTATAATCCGCAGTTTTGTGCCCATGATCGTTGTGGAATTTACACCAGTGATCTGGGTTCCTTCTACTTGGATTTGACCGCATATCTTTGGGCTACTTAACCTTGTCTCCCATGTTCCTCAATATTGAGACAAGTTCAGTAGTACTTACATTAAAGGTATGATCCCCAATTTGAGTACTACCTCTAGGTCGTTCATCTTGATCTTTTCTGGATCTAGACGAGGATGAGACTACGTCTCTTCTTTGTGGTCTATAGTCCGACCTAGTGTTTTCAAACCTGGGGCGGATATCGCGTAGTAAGGATCGTACCTGTTTTTACCTGATCTTCTATTTGATCAGGACGTCTGGATCTGGAATGATCTTCATCTCTCGAACGAGCAATGATATCTTCTTCTATTCTGAGTTTAGTACTGTACCTGTTATATACATCGTTCCATGTTGTAGCGGGGAATTCTCTTAGACTTTCCTTAAGTCGTCTCGTGGTTTCTGAGCTTTTATCGTTTAGGTTTCTTGCAAATGCCATGGCTGCCCAATTATCAGGAACCCTGGGTAACTGCATTCTTTCTCGTTGAAACCTGTCTACAAACTCACGGAGTAGTTCCGTGTCTCCTTGTTTTATTTTGAATATGTCTTCCATTCTCTTCTCAACTTTTTGTGCACCAGAGTGTGCTTTTATAAACGAATCTGCAAGATCAGCAAAAGAGTCAATAAAATTTTCAGGGAGAAGAGAATACCAGGTTAGGACCCCTTTAGTAAGTGTTTCCCCAAATTTTTTGACAAGGACTGATTCAATCTCTTGTTTTGTTAAGTCGTTACCTTTTACTCCATTAGTGAAAGCAATCACATGGTCACGTGGGTCAGTTGTTCCATCATATTTGGGGACGTCAGGCATTTTAAACTTCTTGGGTATAGGCAAGGGTGCCGCACTTGGCTTCCAAGGTTGTTGAGAATACCTATCAACATCAATGCCTTTGATGATAGGTGGTACTCTAGGAATTTGTTCGATGCGATCATTCTGCTCCTTCATCTGTTTCTGCATGGTTAGCAGTAAATTTTGTAATTCTAAGTTATTAGTATACATGGTCTCGTTTTGAGAGATTCATTAGGAGTATCTCCTCTTCCTGAGTTTGCCAACCCAGATTGAGGACTTTCCATGGTGATGGTGTTATTAGGGGGTGGCATCAGCGGTGTAGGTAACGCTGCCGGTAATCCTCTCACAAATTCTTGCAAAGCTTGGCTCACGTATTCCGCAATCATTTGCTTTACACGATCTTTTTCCATAGTTTGATCATTATCACCATTTTTGTTATTGGATCTTTCTGGGGATTGTTCCCTTGAACCACGTGGGGTTCCTGAAGGTGATGGAACTGGGGTTCCACTCCTTTGCTGGTTGTTGTCATTGGAGTTTGACATAGTTCAGAGGATATCACTTGAAAAGCAAACAAAGATTATCAGATTCCGGCAGCGGAACCAATTTGCTTAACCAAAGAATTAGACCTTTGACTAAAGCTTATTTTTAAGATGAATACGGGTTACTGATAATCAAGGAAATGGATAAAAATGAATAAAAGACAATATTCCAGAAAAATAGAAAATTGTAGTCAGTTATCTTCGAGAATCATATGCCTTTACAAGTTGTATTCCCCTCACTTATATAGGAGATTCTTATAATGTACAACTCTTGCTATGGTTACTCATTAATGATTAATTATGACATTAATGAGGCGTTACAAAGGATAAAAGTGATTGGGGTACGGTTACATAACGTTCGAGTAATCAATTTTGGGTCTTTGAATCTGCCTGTAGCTTTGTCTAGATTCATTCTAACCGTGCCTCTCCCATGTTTTGATAAGGTTGAGTTTCCCGTGGTTGATAAGCTCGAGGGTTTATTGAATCGTTCCTCTTTGTACCGTACCTCTTCAAAGAATCACATCCAGCTACCGCGTTTTCTTGTGTCCACGTGACTGGTTGAGTTGTCAAAAGCTGGCTTACGTGTGAAACTCTTTTTTACCAATATAAGGAGGTTGTTCAGATTCAGTGTCTCCATAAACGTGCTGTGTAGAGGCGGATGGTCCTGATTTTCATCTTTGATGTCCAATGGTGGTACGGCCGGTAGTGGTGATGGAGGCGGAATCACTGGTCATGGAGGAATGTCCAACTGTAGTGGAGCATGGTGCATCATTTCTAGGAATACCTATTGAGGTTGTCCTTTGTAGTAGGGCCAGAATTGTGGAGGTGGGGGTACATTCAAAGTTATCAGCAGTAGTTGCAGTGGAGGCAATCTATGCTAAGCTTGAGTGAGTTGGTTGTTGAGTTCCAAAGCGGCAACATCCTGTAGTTTGAGGATTTGCATGTCATGATCCTGCTAATGGATGTATGTAGTCCATCTTGGATGAGCGTTATGAGTAGTTCGTTGTGGTCTAGGATTGTCGTGACTTGTTTCTAGAGCAGAGGAAGGTCCAACAACAGGTGCATTAAAGTATGTTCTGGTGGTGGTAGTGGTACAAGGTTAAAAGAGGGTTGTGGAATTAGGGCAGCCAGTATAAGGGTTGTTGGAGAGGTGGTGGTGGAACAAAGTGTGGAGGTGGAATATGGTAATTATTGATCTGTATGTGAGGGACATGGTTCTTGTTCCTGTTGTTTCTATGTCTTGGAGGGTAGTGGCGATGCATTGTTAGCAGAGAGAGGAGTGTTGGGTGAAGAAGATAGCAGTGGTGGTGCTGCATAGATGGGGTTATTGGGTTTTATAGATGTGCATGAATCATGACCTTGCATTGATGGTGATAACGTGATCGACAATTGTTGAGTGTTCATGATTTTCGGTAGCGCTTGAGTATCTGGAGCAGACGGAGTAGGTTTATCGGAGAAGATGATTTGGGTAGGGTGTGATGTAATGTGGTGTGGTATTGTTAGATGAGTGTACAAGGGTATGGATCTGATTGGATTTGTTGGAGGTGTCTGATGTCGTGGAGTTGGGTATGGTTGATGCGATTGAAGTAGAGGTAGTAGGGTGTTGTAGTAGACTTGGTCTCGTTTTCTATGATGAGTAGCAGCATCTGTATTTTAGAAATGATTTGGAGGAATAGCCTTGGTTTTCATAGTCATGCGTGTAGTAGAAAAAATAGGGGGAACGTGTGTTGATGTGGAAGATGCTTAATGCAGACTGATATTGGATGAAGAAGGTGATGCAGTAGCTATAGTGGGGGGTGGGATCATGTCAGATGACATAGGGCAGGGTGGTCTAGGTTGTTGTAGATCCACTTGGGAACCTTTGTGGTCAGAAAGAGGGGGAAAATGTGGGGTAGGAATATGAGAAGAATGATTGTCATCAATGGTAGGATCAGGGGTGAAAAATGAACCAGTTGGAAAGTGGAATACTGTGGGTGTTAAAGGTGGCTTGAGAGGAAGGTTTTTCCCTAATTATAGGGGAAGTGGGGGTATGTGTGTGTGAGTTTGGTAGGCTGTTGATTAATGTGGATACTTTGTGGAGTATTTCTAGTATTTTTTGGGATAGTCACTATATTCCATGGGCTTTTGTCATCATTGGCCATAATTGATTCATGAGATTGGGCTTTAGCACTATTGGAGGGTATAGCTGATAGTTTTTATGGGCAAGAGTGTAGTGTGGCCTAGGCAGCTGCAGAGCTTGCATAGTGGGGTCGTATCTTCGTAGTGAATGGGTTGTATATAGGTTCCAATTAAGATTTTAGTTGTTAAAGGCTTGCCAAGAGGCGCTAGAATGCATAGACGATCATAACGTCCTCGAGTGGTATGCGTGGTACAGGCATCAATTTTCAGAAGTTGACAAAAAAAAATTCGAATTTTTTATAGAATTTGGAGGTCATATTATTTCGTAGGGAGTTATGATAAACATATCCAAATTGTTGGAAAAAGAGTATTGGCTTGAGATGGGTTAAATTTGGGCTCCCAGTGTTGAATGGAGAGATATTGTGAACCAATGAACAAGGCCCATTTTGCAGAACTTTTTGAAAGGTTTCTTGAACTTTGAATTTGATAAGATAGTAATTGTAACCCAAATCGATGAGATTGAGTGGTTCTTTGGGTCGCCAGATAGTGTGTAGTTTATTTTTTAGGAAGTTGTAAGACACCTTTGGTCCAAGTAGTTTGACAATAATGGATTGGGTCCAAGGGCTGTATAGTCTGGTTTTTTCATGCCTAGTAATTGGGATAAAGTATGGGTGATTGGCAGGGTTGTCGTTTTCGTCATTAAGAGTGAGGGAGGTGAGAAGTCCAGATTTGTATACTAAGTGGGGAGTTGGTGACGACAGATTTATGTTATGGATATATGTAGGTTTGGAGGGTGGTTTGTTGGATGTGGTGGGATCTTTTGGTTTGTTTGTGCTACGTGCTAGTTGATCTGTTTCTTGTTCAGGTGGTGAAGACTCCGTCTCTGATTGGTTTTCCATGATGGTGACAGGGGTGGTTAGTTTCTCTCTCTAGAAGTTCGAGAGAAGGTAGAGAAAAAGTTAGACATGTGAGAGGTTACAAAGAGGTTTATTAGAAAATAACTTGTTGGCCCAAGAAATTGAATAGTTTTGAAGATTGACAAAGGAACTCAGTAATGAACCAGGTCCATCACTAGAAGATATAGACACAAGCAGAGTCAAAGGAATGTGAGGTGCACATGCAGGAGATAAACGAAATCTGGTAAAATAGAGATATCTCCTAATCGAAAAGATTGCAAAAACAATGAGAAGGACTCCTTATTCAGTAAGAACAGAATCTTAAGATAAGGAAGGATTTGAGGAGTTGAGATTGACTAGAACTCTTCCACCAAGGAAGAGTTGCATTAGAACTCTAGTTAATTCCTTATCTACTAATCCTATATATTGCAGATTGTTCTTATTGTACAGTTACGCACAAAAGCAGAAGTTAAGCAAGAATTGAGAGCAAATTAGCAAGGCAATTTTAAAAGCAGTTCGTGTGAAATTTGAGTGTGCGAATCTGAAGCTACTTGAACCAGCTAGAAGAATCAGTTCCAACTATTGTCTTTTAGTCTAGTTTATTTGTAGTAGGTGGTTTAACTTGTACCTTTTCAGCTTTATCTAGAAGCGTTTGTAATAGGTACTTTGTGTTCAAGTTATAGCTAGGAATTTATCGCAAATAACTAGAGGCTAGTTTGCTACAAGGGATTAGAGGTAATCCTAGGTTTACAAAAGAGTTTTTGTAAATGTTGTTTTGGCTCACTGATTTAGTAGAGTTTTGAGAAAATCCTACTGGGAAGTAGGTCGTGGTTTTTTCACCTTTTAAGCTAGGTGTTTTCCATTTAAAAATATGTGTTCTTTAATTTCTGTATTTATTATTTCGCAAATAGTAGAAGTTAGAACACATAGAAAAACATGGTCCTTCTTTAACAAGTGCACGCGAAAATCGGACACCACACAAGTCACCCCTCCTCTTGTATGGTATTGATGTATAAAACATCAATTGGTATCAGAGTGGGTTATCCTTGAAAAGGCTAACACCTTAGGAGAAGATCAATATGAGTGCACCACCTGGGAACTAGGAAGGACAATCAACTGCTACGCCTCCACTTTTCAATGCTCAGTACTACTCTTGCTGGAGGAACAGGATGAGAGACCACATAATCGGAGAAGACTACGAGCTATGGGAATTTGTTATTGATGGTCCTTTGGCCACTATGAAGAAGAATGTTGAAGGAGTAGATGTGCCAAAGACAAGAGTTGATTGCACTGTTGAAGATTTGAGAAAGTGGGAGAAGAATGCTAAGGCCAAGAAGTGGCTTGTGTGTGGACTTGGTCTAGACGAGTATAGCAGAATTCAAAGTTGTACCATTGCTAAAGAAATTTGGGACACTTTGCAACTGGCTCATGAAGGAACGGCTCCAGTGAAGAGGTCTAGAGGTACTCTACTATATTCTCAGTATGAGAATTTCTCTATGAAGGAAGGAGAGACCATTCAAGAGATGTATACAAGGTTAACCACACTAACTAATGAACTAAAGTCTCTTGGAAGGACACTTCTTAAAGAATACAAAGTTGAAAAGATTCTGACAAGGGTTCTGCCAGTTTCCTAGGAATGCAAGATCATTGCAATCCAGGAATCTAAGAACATTGCAACTCTTAAACTGGATGAATTGATTGGAAATCTCACTACCTATGAGCTTAGAAGGCAGACCGTGAAGATGGACGCGCCCAAGAAGGAAAGGAGTCTGGGCACTCAGAATCACTGAAGGAGCTGATCTGGAGGAAGATGAAATGGCTATAATCACCAAGGATTTCAAGAAATATCTTATGAGAGGAAAAGGCTCCTCAAGAGGTGGAAATTACAACAAGACAAGGATACCTGAAAAATGACTAATGTGGGCTGCTACAAGTGTGGGAAGACTGATCATCATATCAAGAACTGCCCTCAATGGGAAATTGAATGGAAGAAGGAAAGATCTGAATGAAAGAACCAGAAGAAGGAAGAGGTTCATCCCAAGAAGAATAAAGGATCAACAAAGGCTATGGTTGCTGCTTGGGGAGAAAGTTCATATAAGGAATCAGATGATGAAGATGGAGATGAACAAGCACTTATGGCAATTGGCGAATCAGATGAGGAATCTCATGAGGAATCTAAGGTAAGTATAATTCATCTCAAAGACAAGATTAAGTTTTCTTCTAAAGAAAAACGCTCTGAATTGCTACTAGATTTTATTGATGAATCTGAGGTAATAAATAAGAAAAAGGAACAGTTGTCTAAGGATTGTGTAATTTTAAAGACAAAGTGTAAGAACCTAGAACTCAGAGTCAGTGACACTGTGAGTGAAATACTGCTCTGAAGAACCAAGTTCATTCATTTGAAGCTAATGTCGTAGAGTTAAAATCTGAAAACCTAAAAATGAAACTGGGAACCAGTAAGAAGATAGCTGACAGGTCACAACTCACCTTAGAAGAAAATGTAGGTAAGCTAAAAGATGAACTGTATAGGAAGTATGAACAGGTAAGAGTGTTGAAGGAGGAACTAGGAAAGGTGAAACATGAACTAGATAGAACTTGTAAATGGAACAAATACTCTGATGCTTTGACATGGCTACAAGAAAATCATAGTAGCAATAGAAGAGGACTTGGCTTTGGGAATCAGCTGCCTAAGTGGGATCCTAAAATCAAGTACCTCACTCTTCCTGAGAACAAAATTTGTACCCACTGTGGTAAGACTGATCACTATAAAAGTGAATTTAATGCAAAAAAAAATGCCAATCAAAAGAACAAAAGTTTTGTTCAAGGGAAGAGTTGGTTGCCAAGCTGGGATAAAACGAATTTAATTCATCCTTTTTTCTTATACAAAGGGACCCAAACTAGTTTGGGTTCCTAAGACTAACCCCTGATTTATTTTTGTAGGTTCAAGTGAAAGGGAGCAGCCAAATATGGTACATGGATAGTGGCTGCTCAAAGCACATGACTGGAAACAAGGACTAATTCCTTTCACTTGAGGACCACAAAGGAGGAAATGTCTCCTTTGGAAATGGAAAGAAAGGTGAAATCATTGGGGTTAGTAAGGTAGGTAATAATGACACTCATTCTATTGAGAATGTCTATTTGATAGACGGCTTGAAATATAGCCTAATCAGTGTGTCATAGCTATGTGATAAAGGTAACTTGGTAGCATTCACCTCTACAAAATATTTTGTGATAAATCTTACCACTGACAAGATTGTTTTGCAGGAAAAAAGAGTGAACAATATATACATTATAGATTTGTCCACACTTTCAGAAAATGAACTAACCTGCTTAAGTATGATGGACAGTGATCCCATCCTTTGGCATAAGAGGCTTGGACATGCAAGTCCAAGTCAACTCAACAAATTAGTCTCCAAGGACTTAGTGATAGGACTGCCTAACATAAATTCAAGTAAGACAAAGTTTATGAGGTTTGTGGAAGGGGGAAGCAGGTAAGATCCTCTTTTAAAAGCAAGAAAGTGGTAAGTACCACCAGAACGATGGAACTGGTCCATATGGATCTTAGTGGTCCAACAAGAACATTAAGCAGAGGTGGTAAGAGATATGTGATGGTGCTTGTTGATGATTATTCTAGATTTACCTAGACATTGTTTCTAACATCTAAAGATGAAGCATTTGACATGTTCACTTCTTTTGTTAGAAAAATTCAGAAATAATAAGGAAATCAACTTGCATCAATTAGGTCTGATCATGGCACTAAATTTGAAAATGCTAAGTTTGCTGGATTTTGTGATGTGCATGGATAGATCATAATTTTTCTGCTCCTAGAACTCCACAAAAACATGGAGTAGTTGAAAAAAAGAATAAGACACTTGAAGATATGGCTAGGACTATGCTTCTTTCTAGTAAATTACCCCATAGTTTCTAGGCAGATAGTTGTTAATACTACATGCTACATCATAAATAGGTGCATGACAAGACCCCTTGTAGAGAAGACTCCCTATGAGTTACTTAAAGGGAGAAAGACAAATATATCCCACCTTAGAGCATTTGGTTGCAAGTGCTTTGTGCACAACAATGGTAAAGACTCCCTAGGTATGTTTGATCCTAGAAGTGATGAGGGAGTATTCTTGGGATATTCTTTACATAGTAAAGCTTATAAAGTTTATAACAAAATAACTATGTGTGTTGAAGAGAGTGTACATGTATTTTTTGATAAAAATAACATTCTTTCTGAGATATAGGAACAAGATGATGAAACAATTGGGCTAGCTAGAAACTCATATGAGATCACAGCCCAGACTGAAGCAACACTTGAGGAAGGAACATGTGATGGAACGGGTTCATCCATCCCGGGCAACATGATAGGGGGAATAGAACAAAATAATTCCCAAACTTCGTTGAAATCTGTGTCTGAACCTGTTCCACAGCAACAAAGCATTGAAGGAACGTCACGGAGTAACCATTTGGTTGTGAAACCTTACAAATATCAAAGTTCTCGCCCTATTGAGAACATTATCACTGATCCAACCTCTAGAATCAAAACTAGATCTTCTTTAAAGAATCTTTGTGATTTTGATGCTTTCTTATCTCTTATTGAACCTAAAAATATTGATGAGGCTTTGCAGGATATAGACTGGGTAAATGCAATGCAAGATGAACTCAACCAATTTGAAAGGAGTCAAGTTTGGCATTTGGTACCAAGACCCTTGGATAGATCAATAATTGGCACTAAGTGGGTCTTCAGAAATAAAATTGATGAAGATGGAACAGTTACTAGGAACAAGGCAAGATTGGTGGTTCAAGGATATAGTCAGGAGGAAGCATAGGCTGTGATAATACTTTTTCTCCAGTGGCAAGGCTGGAAGCAATAAGACTCCTCATAGGATTTGCTGCTTACATGGAATTCACCCTTCACCAGATGGATGTCAAGAGTGCCTTCCTAAATGGCTATCTAAAGGAAGAAGTGTTTGTCAAGAAACCTGTGGGGTTTGAAAACAAGGAGAATCCTGATCATGTGTACAAGCTTGACAAGGCACTGTATGGACTCAAGCAAGATCCTACAACATGGTATGAAAGATTATCAAAATTCTTGCTTGAGCATGACTACAAGAGAGGTAAAATTGACAGTACTCTATTCTTGAAAGCAAAAGGTAAAGATCTCTTAGTAGTTCAGATATGTAGATGACATAATCTTTGGAGAAACTACCGATAAGCTAAATAAAGAATTTTCTAAACTAATGGGGAGTGAATTTTAAATAAGCATGATGGGTAAGTTTAATTTCCTTTTAGGCTTACAAATTAAACAAAATTCAAATAGCACTATGATCCATCAGTAAAAGTATGTAAAAGAGTTTCTTAAAAGGTTTAAAATTGAAGACTCCAAAGAAATTGACACTCCTATTGCAACAGCCACAAAATTGGATACAGATAAACCTGGTTCATCTGTTGATCAAAAGTTGTATAAGGGAATGATTGGTTCTTTGTTGTATCTCACTACTAGTAGACATGACATTGTTTTTAGTGTAGGACTTAGTGCAAGATTGCAGGCTAATCCAAAGGAATCCCACTTAACTGTTGTAAAGAGAATCTTGAGATACTTAAAAGGCATCACTGATCTCTGTCTTTGGTAACCAAAAGGTAGTAATTTCAACCTTGTGGGATATGCTGATGTTGACTATGCAGGTTTTCTAGTGGATAGAAAGAGCACCTCAGGTATGGAACACTTTCTTGGTTCATGACTTGTGTCTTGGGCCACTAAAAAGCAGAATTATGTGGCCATATCTACTGCTGAAGCTGAGTACGTGGTTGCAGCCTCATGTTGTGCTCAACTATTGTGGATTAAGCAGCAATTGATGGATTTTGGACTCGATGTTGGATGTATCCCTATATTTTGTGATAACACGCAGTATGACAAAGAACCCCGTTCATCATAAAAGAACAAAGCACATAGATGTTAGACATCATTTTTAAGGGACAATTATGAGAAGAGATTGATCACCATAGAGTTTTGTGCTACTGATAAATAGATTGCTGACATATTTACAAAATAATTGAGTATAGATCATTTTGAAAGGAACAGGTTAGAGTTAGGGATGATTAAGATCACCTAATTGAACCAGTTCAGAGTGTACATGAAAAAAAAAATGAAAAAAAATTTGGCTAGATTATCTGAAACTTGTGTAAATAATCAGATTAATTGTTACTCCGTCTCATACTGTAAATAGTATACTCCCGTGCCATGCTTTGATATGACTCACTGGTTACTAATGAATTTTTCTCTATTGTTGAGAGTTGAGACATGATCAAGATGATTCTTAAGTGATGAACCTGGTTAATCAGTACTGGTTCATCTGAAAGATGAGGTATGTGTTCTACGCTCTACACATTTTGAAATACTGATATTTAAATCATGAGCAAAACTCTACCCAATCTTAAAATCTTTAAAAGCCTATCCTATAAATATTTGAACCAGTTCCGTCTACACTAAAGAATACCCACCATATTAAAACATCTAGATCCTAGGGAAGCAGTAACCGTCATTCCAAACCGAACAAATGCAGAGTGATTAGACTTCTAATTTACCCAAAAAGCTGCCGTTGTGTATTAATTACACTTCCCTTTAAATCCCCCATCATCACCTCTGAAAATCCCCCATCAATTCTAAAAAATTGTCGAAACCCTTTCTTCTCTCCTTGCCTTCAACTTCAATCCAGATTCTTTCTTCGTTCATCAACCAAAAATCAAAATGTCTAACCCCTGTAACAATCCCGGTACTCCACCACCCCCTACTCCATCTCCGTCTTCTACAACCCCTTCTCAACCTAGCTCCACCCATCCCCAACACAGTCCTAACCCCGAAACCCAGAAAAAGAAAAGTTAAGATGTTTGCTAGAAAGACAGTGGTCAGCGGCTCTTTAGCAAGAAAATTAAATGCTAAGCTTCAAACAAGTCAGGCTCAAGAATCACAAAATTCTAGCAACTCTTTTAAATCAGAGACTGAGGGGGAAGCAACATCTTCTTCTGATTCTGAGCAGGTATCTTCTGTACCAAAAACTACTTCTTAGGTTGATTCTAAGACTGCTGAAAACTTAGAAACTAGGTTCGTCTTGGTTGGGTCGCTGATAGATGTGGAATTTCCAGAGACAAGAAGGAGAGGTGGTAAAAACAAAATTGAAAAAGAAAAGGATAGAGAGGGAGTAAGGAGTGAAGAGAGGGGAAAAGGGAAAGATGTGGCTGATTCTTCACCCACCTCTGAATCTATTAGAATGGCTATTTGTGGAGATGAGCCAGAAATTGAAGAAGGTGTCAAGAAGGCAGGGGGAAGTGAATTAGGAGAAGCCACTGAAGGTAAATCTGGGAAAGCACACAGATGAACCTAGTTCAGAGGAAACCCTGGCGGATTTGTTGAAAAAGTTAGGTGATAGTTACAATCCAAAGAAGGAAAGAACTACTAAAGATCAAACTTCTAGGACAGCAAGAGAAAATAAGAAAAGAAAAGTTGCTCCTTCTGAAATTTCTGATATTCCTCTTCCAAGAGGAAGAACTACAAGGGGCAAGCTAAAGCAAAGTGAGGAGGAGCTGCAGAGAGCTTTAGCGGAGAATAAGAAGAAGAAGCTGGAGAAAGGAAAAGAAAAAATGGTTGCGCATGTGGAGTCTGTTGAAGTAGATGAGATGGACCTGGTCCATCAAAGTGAAAAGTGGCAGAGGTAGAGGTCAAGACCCTTAAGCCAAAGAAACCAAAGACTTCCTCAAAGAAGTCTTAATCTGTTTCTAAGTCTGTTGAACCCTCGACCTTGGCCAAGCGAACCAGGTCTACAGTGAAACCCAAGAAAGTGCAAATTCTTGAAGAAGATGATTGGAGTGATGAAGAGGCGGCTAAATTTGATGGTGAGAAGGGTAAGTTGACAAAGTTTGGAAAACGTACAATTATAAAGGGAAGGTTGTTGAAAGACCTGAAAAAAGAAGGAATGATTCTATTGCTGGAGAAGCTTGAGAGACAGGGCTGGAAGGACATGGTCCTTCAGCTAGATGGAAGACTAGCCAGAATTGAAATAGTGGAATTCATGGAAAACGCTAAGATTAAAGATGGTAGAGTCACCAGTCTGGTAAAGGGGGTCCAAACTTCTTTCGATGTCAAAGAATTGGGTGAAATCCTTATCATTCCCTCTGAAGGCTATGATGACTACACAAGGCAGAGATGGCCAAGTCTAGATGATCTTCCAACTGCCCTAGTGATCACAAGGAAGTTCTGCGACAATGAGGAAGAAGGTGAGCCCAAGGCAGTCTACAAGAGTGAAATGAAGCCCCCACACAAGGTGATCTTTGAATTTATCAACAAGTGTGTGTTGCCACGGCAGGAAAAGGGGCACATTGCTAATTACATGGATTTGGTTTTGATGGAGTGCCTGGACAAGGGGAGGCAGATAAACTGGCCTTGGTTTATAATTCAGCTCTTGGATAGAGTTGTCAATGGCTCCAAACCCCACGCCATTCCATATGGCTTCATTCTCACTTCTGTACTTGCTCATTACAAGGTGCCACTGAAGAAGGCGGAGATGGCCACAAGCAAGAACCATTTTGGAATAAATACTCTTCTATCTTGTGATTATGAGGTAAATGTCATCCCCAATGAACCTGGTTCATCGAAGAGGACACCTGTAAACATCAAAGTAAGAGCTCTAGTATAGGAGAGTGGGGTGAAGGATGCTGAAATAGCAAGGCTGAAAAACCATTTGGCAGAGGTTGAATTAGAGAGGGATGCTCTCAGAGCTGAGCTTACTAAGGAAAGGGAGAAGAATGAGGGAATTCTTCGAGATATGCTAACTCTTCTCCAAGCCAAAACCCAAGCCTCCAGCACTTCCAAGCCTTAGTTGCCTAGCCTTCCTAGAACATCAGTGTCCCGGACTCGGGACTTTTTTTGGGTTTTGCTCATGTTTTTAACTTTTTTTTATTTCATTTTGTGGATTGTGGAAGATTCGTACTTTCTATCAATGAAATCTGATGCTTTTGCTCTTATTCAGTGTTTCGGTTTCGTTGATAGTTTGAATTATTAGTTGATTATTGATGATTAATCCATGATTGCACTTGCAGTTTCTCAAGTGGCCATGAGTAATTCTTAAATGTCTGGGATTCACATAATTTTTGCAACTTTTCGATGATACCAAAAGGGGAAAGAATGGATGTGCTGCTCTGAACATGTGATATTTATAACCTAATATCCCTGGTTCTTCTGTGATAAATGCTTAATACTCTAATATGTGTCAATATTGGACTAAGTTGGATACATGCCTAAGCTTATGGACGCACAGTTTTGAAGAGTGACAAAGGAACTCAGAAATGAACCAGGCTCATCACTGGAAGACATAGACACAAGCAGAGTTAACGGAACGTGAGGTGCACATGTATGAGATAAACAAAATCTGGTAAAATAGAGATATTTCCTGATCGAAAAGATTGCAAAAACAATAAGGAGAAGGACTCCTTATTCAGTAAGAACAGAATCTTAAGATAAGGAAGGATTTGAGGAGTTGAGATTGACTAGAACTCTTTCACCAAGGAAGAGTTGCATTAGAACTCTAGTTAATTCCTTATCTACTAATCATATATATTGCATATTGTTCTTATTGTACAAGTACGAACAAAAGCAGAAGTTAAGCAAGAATTAAGAGCAAAATTAGCGAGGCAATTTTGCAAGCCATTCGTGTGAAATTTTAGTGTGCGAATCTGAAGTTACTTGAACTAGCTAGAAAAATCAGTTCCAACGGTTGTCTTTTAGTCTAGTTTATTTGTAGTAGGTGGTTTTAACTTGTACCTTTTCAGATTTATCTAGAAACGTCTGCAATAGGTACTTTGTGTTCAAGTTATAGCTAACTTGGAGTTTGTCGCAAATAGCTAGAGGCTAGTTTGCTACAAGGGCTTAGAGGTAATCCTACGTTTACAAAAGAGTTTTTGTAAATGTTGTTTTGGCTCACTGATTTAGTAAAGAGTTTTGGGAAAATTCTACTGGGAAGTAGGTCGTGGTTTGTTCACCTTTTGAGCCAGGTGTTTTCCACGTAAAAATATCTGTGTTCTTTAATTCTGTATTTATTATTCCGCAAACAGTAGAAGTTGAAACACATAGAAGAACTTGGTCCTTTTATAACAAATGCACGCGAAAATCGGACACCACACAAATCACTCCCTCTTGTGTGGTATTGACGTATTGGTTTAAAATTAGAATATTTCAGGACTTTAATCTTGGGACTACAATCAGGATCATAGCTTAGATAATCAACTTCATTTTTTATATGGGCCAAGTTATACTAAGATTTTGGTATAACAATAATATTGGTTATAGCTAATATTTCCAATCAAATACAGAATAAATTTAATCCCAAAATCCATACATGGGATAACCCACATAATCCCTAGAATCTAAAGGTTCCTTAAACTTTAAGCTGTAATATCAAAGAGAAACAATTAGATTTCAACTGTTAGGCGTTTAATAAAGTCAAATAACCTAATAAATCAAACAGTATAATAACTGACTCACAATAATTATGACGTGAGGAAACGTAAGTCAACTCGAAGTCATGTTGTATATTTCCTCCGTTTTAAATTAGACGAGGTACTTTCTTTTTTATTTTGTTTCAAAATAAATGAAATATTTCTAAATTTGGAAATAATTCAACGTTTAACCGTTCATTCTAGCCATTTTACTCTTACTTAGAAGTTTATATAATCACACAAATAACATGGTCCCACAAAGTTTTTACCTTTTAAATTTTTAAGACCACACATTTTAAAAGTATTTTTTTTCTTAAACTCAGTACCAAATCAAATTACCTCTTTTAAATTGAACCGGATAGAGTAGTATATAATTTTAGAGCTAGAGGTGGTTTGCAAGTTAAATGGTTCAACTTCGATAGTTACGTTTCACACTTCTTCATCTTCTGCACCAACTTGTGTTCATGTCTCCCTCATTTAGAAGGCGCGCGCTCAAGTTTCTTCTTGGCCTTATAGACCATATTAATTGCGTATTTTTTTAATAATATATAAAGATTATATATTAATTATATACAATTATATATATGTATTATATAATTATGCATATATTTTATATTCGTCGGCTATTTTTAGTTTAAGTGGTTTGATGGGCAGTTATTTTGGTTAATTTAGTCAGTCATATTCATTATTTACTTTTTCTAGTCATATACAGAGTTTATACATTTATTATACACAATAATACATATATAATGTATAAATTATGTAAATAGTATACCTCTATCTGTTATTTTTAATTTAATCGGTTAAGTAAACGACTATTTGGGTAATTCTTCAATTAAATATTACCAATAATAGCGGTGTGTTGGAAAAAATTCTAGCTAAAATATCAACAAGGAAATATAATCCAGGAAAGAATATGTGCTGCGATTAAGGGTGTCTAACGGGCCGGGTTGACCCGTAACCGCCCGGCCCAGACCGGTTAAAACCGGAACCGGCCCGGCCCGGTTCATAGGGGGCCGGGTGGGC
>ML329912.1:0-24879 GCA_005239505.1 Nicotiana paniculata
ATGCTCATAATAATCAAATCCAAAATAACTTGCATAATTAAATTACAGAGTAATGAATAAAGGGTGTGAAAATCAATGTTTTGATTTGCTGAGTAGTTTTCCACAAGCTTCTCTTGTCTCTAATGGCATAAGTCTTTCAAAGTTGTGTTTTTGGGTATATTTATTTATTTTGGGACGAACCCTAAACTTGTAGGATACTTCTAGTTAAACCAGAAAACACTTAAAGCCTTTAAAACTCGGACTGAGTCGGACTGGAGACCATGCGTTATGGGCCAAACGCCTGGCCAGGCCTGGCGTTAGAGCCCAAACGCCTGGCCAGGCCTGGCGTTAGAGCCCAAACGCCTGGCTAACGCCTGGCTAGGCCAAGCTTTACAGCCCAAATGCCCCCAAAATGCCTGGCATGGCCAGGCTTTACACCCCAAAAGCCTGGCTATAGCCAGGTTCACTCCTTTTTGACTCTTGAGCGTGTTTTTGACGTTTATGCCTCCATCTAGCTCGGCTTCCATCTCCAATTCACCCACACATGAAATAGACTTTATTTTGCTCAAACGAAGTGTATTTTTACCATTAACACACATAAAATGTAAGGCACATAATGCGTTAAACCATGAATTCTAGCCACACATCAGTCGTAGAGCAGCTCGGCCTGATAGGCCAGATGGTACCTACATCACGAGTCCTAAACGGCTTCAACATGGCTAGTGAAACAATAAAAGGAGAAATAATCATGTCAGTGAATGTTTCCAGGACCATCCAAGACACAAAATTTCCTACCATCGTAGGCGACATGAGGTACAATGCACTACTCGGAAGGCCATGGATCCACAACATGAGGGGAGTACCGTCAACCCTTCACCAAATGATGAAGTTCCCAACAGTGGATGGTGTGAAAATAGTTTACGAGGAACAACACGCTACAAAGGAGATGTTTTCAGTCGACAAGGTGATGTCGATGCCAGCACCTTCGACCTCAGAAAGGTCGAGCATCAAAGATAAGCAACCGGCCAAATAGCAATCACTGTTCCCAGCCTCGATCGAATCAGATAAGCAGGTAATCAAAGATGATGAAGAGGATTTTCTCAATCCTTAAACTTTCATCATTTCTGAAGAATCGGATGTAACAAAATCGACGGTCGAAAAGCTGGAATAGGTGATACTCATCGGGTATCTACTCGAGCGCAAGGTATACCTGGGAACGGGGTTAACCTCAAGACTCAGGAAAAAACTCATTCAATTTCTTATTGATAACATGGATTTCTTTGCGTGGTCCCATTTAGACATGACAGGAATCCCACCTGAGATCACAACTCATCGGTTGAGCCTGGATCCCAAGTCCAGACCAATAACACAAAAGAGAAGGCCTCAGTCCGAGGTGAAGCACGCCTTCATAAAGGAATATGTAACTAAACTTCTTAAAATAAGTTCCATACGGGAAGTCAAATATCTCGAGTGGTTAGCCAACGTAGTCCGTGGTCCCCAAAAAAGTGAACAAACTTAAAATGTGTGTAGATTATAAGGACCTGAATAAAGCATGTCCAAGAGACTCTTTTCCTTTGCCTAACATCAATCGAATGATGAATGATACGACTGGCCACATGACACTTACTTTTCTCGATGCCTATTCTGGGTACAACCAAATCCATATGGACCCAGAAGACCAGGAAAAAACTTCTTTTATCACTAAGTATGGAACTTACTGCTATAATGTAATGCCTTTCGGGCTAAAAAATACGGGGGCTACATATCAACGCCTAGTTAACAAGATGTTCAAAGAACATATAGGAGAATCAATGAAAGTTTACATTGATGACATGTTAGTTAAGTCCCTGCGCGCAGAGGACCATTTGACTCATTTGCAGGAGACATTCGTAATCTTGAGGAAATACAACATGAAGCTTAACCCTGAAAAGTGTGCCTTCGGGGTCGGCTCGGGTAAATTCCTCGGCTTCATGGTGTCAAATCTGGGTATCGAGATCAATCCCGATAAGATCAAGGACATCACCGTCGTGGACAGTGTAAAGCCGTTCAGAGGCTAACCGAACGGATAGCTGCCCTAGGTCGGTTCATATCGAGTTCGTTAGATCGGAGCCACAGGTTCTTTTCCTTACTTAAAAAGAAAAATTATTTTACATGGACTCCGGAATGTCAGCAAACATTGCAGGAATTGAAACGGTACCTATCGAGTCCACCTTTGCTCCACACCCCAAAGGCAGATGAGAAGCTATACCTATACTTGGCGGTGTCCGAGATAGCGGTAAGTGGAGTATTAGTTCGAGAAGAACAAGGTATGCAGTTTCCAGTTTACTATGTGAGTCGGACCTTAGGAGATGCTGAAACCAGGTATTCACACCTAGAAAAATTGGCACTTGCATTAATAAGCGCATCTAGAAAACTAAAGCCATATTTTCAGTTTCATCCTATATGTGTTATTACCACGTATCCCCTTCAAAATATATTGCACAAGCCTGAGTTATCGGGCCGATTGGCCAAATGGGCCGTCGAACTTGGCGGGTACGATATTGGATATCAACCTCGAACGGCCATCAAGTCTCAAATATTAGACTTTTCTCCAACCCTCGTACCCGAAGTGGAAAAGGAACTTCTACTAAAATTGGCTACATCATCGGGGGTATGGAACCTCTTCACGGACGGAGCCTCGAACGTGAAAGGCTCCAGGCTTGGTATTGTTTTGAAATCGCCTAGGGGTAATGTTATTAGACAGTCGATTAAAACTTCCAAACTGACTAACAACGAGGCCGAGTATGAGGCTATAATTGCAGGTCTCGAACTAGCTAAAATCTTGGGAGCGGAAGTCATCGAAGCTAGATGTGAATCCCTACTAGTAGTTAACCAGGTAAACGGAACCTTCGAAGTTCGAGAGGACACGATATAGAGGTACTTAGACAAATTGCAGGTCACCTTACACCGCTTCAAAGAATAGACCCTGCAGCATGTACCTCGAGAACAAAATATTGAGGCCGATGCACTTTCCAACTTGGGATCATCGGTCGACGAAGACGAAATCAGCTCGGGGTATGTTGTCCAACTTTCGAGGTTTGTAATCGAGGAAGGGCATGCCAAAATCAATTCTACAAGCTTAACCTGGGATTGGAGGAACAAATACATCGAATATTTGAAGAACGGGAAGTTGTCGTCGGATCCCAAGGAATTGAGGACCTTACGAACTAAAGCCGCTCGATTCACATTAGACGAAGACGGAACGTTATATAGAAGGGCGTTCGATGGTCCATTGGCAGTATGCTTAGGGCCGGGAGACACTGACCATGTTTTGCAAGAAATACACAAAGGCACTTGTGGTAACCATTCTGGCGTGAGTCACTAATTCGAAAGGTCATCAGAGCAGGATACTATTGGGATAGCATGGAGAAAGACTCTAAAGAGTTCGTTCGAAGATGCAACAAATGTCAAAGGTTTGCACCAATGATTCACCAGCCCGGTGAACAGCTTCTCTTGGTCATATCGCCATGGTCATTCATGAAATGAGGAATGGACATCGTCGGTCCCCTACCATCGACCCCAGGTAAAGCTAAATTCAGATTATTTATGACTGACTATTTCTCTAAATGGGTTGGAGCACAGGCCTTCGAGAAAGCCAGAGAAAAAGAAGTGATCGACTTCATATGGGATCACACTGCATGTCGATTCAAGATACCTGCGGAGATAGTGTGTGATAATGGAAAACAATTCATCGGTAGTAAAGTAATATAATTCCTCGAAGATCACAAAATAAAGAGGATACTATCGACGCCATATCACCCTAGTGGAAACGGATAGGCCGAATCAACAAATGAAACTATCATCCAAAACTTGAAGAAAAGGCTAAACTAAGACAAAGGGAAGTGGAGAGAAAAATTTCCCGAGGTTCTATGGGCATATCGGACGACATTGAAGTACAGTACCTGAGCAAATCCATTTTCTTTATCTTATGGCTCCGAAGCCTTAATACTTGTCAAAGTCGGAGAGCCTAGCGCTAGGTTTCGACATGCAACAGAAGAATCAAACCATGAGGAAATGAATACCAACCTCAAATTGTTAGATGAAAGACGAGAAGCGACACTCGTTCGAATAGACGCGCAAAGCAACGAATCGAGAGGTATTACAACAGAAGAACCAATCTTCAACACTTTTAAGTCGGGGACTTGGTATTAAGGAAAATCACCATCAATACTTGAGACCTTAATGAAGGGAAACTCGGTCCTAACTGGGAAGGACCCTATCAAAACCTCGACATAGTCGGGAAATGATCGTACAAGCTTGGAACAATGGACGGCGAGCCATTATCGAATAATTGGAACATATTACTCCTCAAGCGATATTATTGCTAAGGCATGGATTTCTCCTTTTTCACTTACTTAAATATTAGAAACTAAATTGTTGCAGGGATCTGGTCCAAGAAATCGAGACCTCAGGTTTTAAAGTACGCGTTGCACTCTTTTTCCCTTAAATCGATTTTTATCCCAAATGGGTTTTTCCGGGAAGGTTTTTAACGAGGCAACAATTATGTGCTACCTGGGGGTAATTCAACAGTATCCAAGGCTTCTTTGCAATAAACCTTAAATACTGGGGGGCATCAACCTAGGATATTATGTAAATGGGTCTCGACAGGAAGAATTTTGTAATGGGCCAAACGGTCGAATAAATCGTGTACATATAGATTAGCCGAGTCCCGACAATAAAACATTTACGCATGTATGAATAATACAAATAAGCACTCTCTCTTTTCTCAAACATCTCATGTTTAAAGTAGAATTTCTATAATACAAATCATGTATTTATGATCTATTGTGCAAAACTAACACTTGCGAAAAATGGCCCAAGGGCCAAGTGCAAGCATACCTCGAACACTTGGGGACCCCCCAATATACAGGCCAAGTCCATCATACTCGGGGACTAACATTTCAAAATGTTATCGGGAAACAAGTCCAAGAGACGTACCCGAAGGCTACGACCATATTAAAGACTACGGTCATATAAAAGGGCTACGGCCAAAATAATGCGGCTTGGAGACGCTCGATTTCCGCCATAAACTAAAGGCCTTCAAATAGTTGAAAAACCGGTTAAATAAGGCTACCCTCGGCAAAGCAAACATAAAAGGGCTTCGATAAAATCGACCCTTAAAAAATTTAAAGGCTTCGGTAATATCAACCTTCGAAAAAGCCTCAAGAGGTATTAAATTATCTTAATACAAATGAGTTAAGAAAAAAATTAGGCTCCGATCGTTGAACCCTCGAAAAACCCAACGGGTACAAAAAACACATGCTAAGGCATAAAGAAAATTTCACTAAGTCTTTTAGCCGAAAAGAGGGAAAAATTACAGCCGTTTTTAGAAGCCAAATTGGCCCAACTTAAAGAGCCTAAGGGCCGACCTAAAAGAGCCTAAGGGCCGATTTAAAGAGACTAAGGGCCGATGTAATACACCTAAAGGCCAATACAATTGGAGTTCGAGGCCTCACTCTCACTCAATTTGAACCCAAGGGTTCAGTTATTATGAGCTTAAACAAACGATTAACTATATCTCGAAGAATCACATAAAAGGTATAGTGGTGAGCTCGAAAACTTAACAATCATTTATAAAAACCTAAGGGTCTACCCTATCCTATAAAACTATTCGAGCTTGGTTATTTGAGATAACTCATCTGCCAATTTGAAACGAGCCATCCCCGAGACGAGTTCTCAAATGAGTTTCGGACTCAGGGACTTGTCCTCAGAAAAACAAAAAAACTAAGGGTTTATTTCGATCACGAGTTGAATTGAAACAATGAGAACTTTTCAAAGAAGGCAATGTTTATGAGAACTTTTCAACGAAGGACATTAAACATACAAAGGCATGAAGAGAAACTTATGAAGGCATCAAAGAAAAGTTTTTCATTATATCAAAAAATATATGTTCAAAGGTCCAGCCAGGGCCTTACAAAGGAAAAAGAAAAAGAAGTTACAGTCTAGTTATGATTGGGGCTACCCCCTCAATACCGGCCTCTCCCCCAGCAGCTTCTTTGTAGGCATTCCCTTCAGCAACCTCACCTCCGTCTTCTACACTACCGGACCCGCCATCATCATCATCATCATGGGAAGAGACGAGCTAAATGGCTTCGGCCTCGAGCTTTTTTGCCCGAGCAATCTCTTCGGAGAGATCAACACCTCAAGCATGAATTTCCTCGAGGGTTTCCCTCCAGGATTGGCATTTCGCCAAGTCGCTACGCCACTGCTACCGATTGGAAGCCTCCCTCAGCTGGGTTTGAACAGCTACGACGTCAACCCGGTACTGCGCTATGGATTTGTCCTCCTTAGCCTTAGTCTTTTCGATCTCAGCCTTGGCCTCGCTTAGCCCGGCCTCGAGCTCTTCGACCCTTTTGGCCTGAGCAGAACCTTTTTCTCTAAGATTTTGGAGTTGGGCCTCCGCCAAAGATAACTTGGCCAACGATGCTACCTTTTCAATAACAAGGCAGTCTATCCTAGCTTTCCATCGATTGCAGTCGATCTTAACCTGGTCGACCTCCTCCCGAAGCAGACTGATCTTCTCCACCTTCTGATACAACTGAGATTTTTAAGGGTTAGCTTCCACAGTGGAGTCAATTCCATACTGTATCGATAAGTCAGTTACCTGTTTGTCAAACTCAGCCTCCTCCTCATGAGCCTTGGCCAGGCCCGCTCGGAGATCCTTTATGACCTCGTCCTTATGGCCACAAAGAATCTTCAGAGCGTTCCTCTCTTCCAAGACCCTTTGAATATCGGCCTCGCACTAACTAAGGTCAGCTCGAAATTTAGCAGACGCCTATACAAAGAAAAAGAACACAAGTTAGAAAAAATAACCTTATAAAAAAGATGAAGAGGAATGACCAAAAAACAACAAGCACTTACCTTGGAAAAAAATGATGAGCTTCCGCCATGAGTATCGAAGCATCAGTAATATCGGAGGCATCATCGACCCCCACGAAGCAATCCTGAAAAGGATCACCAGCACTAGAGCCTCCGCCAATATCGAGGGTTTTCAGCCTTTGGGTGTCCCTTATCACCCCTTCAGAAAAGACCGGCATAGAAGGCATTTGACCTATTTTCATGGCTCCGAGCGAATCGCTCGGAGCACTCTATCCAATCTTCCTGGTCTCAGAACCGGCCCTTCCCGGTGTAGAAGTCGATGAGACACCGTTTCGACCTCAGGAGATTTGGGGATCACCCCCAAATTTATTTTCAAAGCCTCCTTGACGTGAGGCTCGGTTGCAGTAGGCGGCAACTTAGGATGGGAAGTAACCTCGATAGTCTTTCTGGGGCGAGCTATCAGCGCCAAAGAGACTTATTCTTCCTCTTCCTCGTCTTGGTCCCTCAACGTTTGGACCGCGCCCGCCGAGACGCCGACTATTTTTCTCCTCACCCTTCGAGTTTTGGGTTTGGAGACCTCGGATTGCGAGGGATTTTTTCTTTTCTTGTCTTTTTCCGGCCTCAGATCTGGAGATGTAGCTTCTCCACCTTCGCTCGATGGCCTCATAATGACATCTTTGGTCAGGCCTGCATAAACAGAAGATCAATAATGGAGAAAAGGATTAATTGTTTCGGAATATGTAAGAAGGGACCTTACCATGGTTTTTGGCCTCCCACTTTCCTTTAGCCAAATCCCTCCACACTCGTTCAGTACGAGTCGAGGTGGAGGCAAGCTTGTGGATTCAATCTTCAAAATCAGGCACCGCCTCGGGCATCCAAGGGTCGGTTGCATGGTCGAAGGAAAATGTTAGACAAGATCAAAAGATACACAGAACCAAAAGAACTAAAAGTCACTGACGTTTGTCTTTCCACTCCTCGGGAAACCACATCTTTTCTTATGGTATTATATCACAAGTCCTCACCCGCATGAATCGACTCATCCAACCCCGATCTTTATCTTCGCCGATGTTCAAGAAAAGTGCTTTGTTTTCTCGGCAGTTAAGTCTGATTAGCCCTCGATAGAGTCGAGGCCTGTATAACCGAATAAGGTGGTCCAATGTGAACTCCAAACCCCTAGCCTCGTTGGAGTAGAAGCGCAGCATAATCACTATGCGCCAAAGGAAGGGGTGGAGCTGACCGATGGTGAACTCGTACCTCTTGCAAAAGTCGAAGATCACGGGGTCGATGGGACCTAATATGAAAGGGTAAGTGTAAACACTCAAGAACCCCTTCACATGTGTAGTGATGCTCTCTTAAGGCGTATGAATTTGCACCACCACCTCTGTACCCCATCTCCAGTCCTCCTTCATGGCCTCGACAAGACCCTCGATAATAGAACACATGTACACTGACATATGTTCGCATCGACCCGGTACCGATGAGGGGTTATCAACCTTAAAATCAGTTTTACGGACAGAGGGGCCAGTTTTGGATTCATGGACGGCCGGTTCTACCTATGTTTTATCGTCGGCCGGTCGGGAGGAAGAAGATGGAGCTTTCTCCTTTTGCGGTACTATTTTAGGAGTCTTCGCCATTTACGTATGAGTGGGGAGTAAAAGAATGTTTAGAACTGGCGGCTCTGCTGGAACAACATTGGTTTAGTAAGCGGCGATGAGAGGAAAGCAAGAAGGATTCTGAACTCAAGGGTTAGCGATCAAGGCAAATTTTGACTCTATTAAGGAGTTGGTATTTATAGGTTTAAAACGGTGGTTCGGTGCCACTAACGGCCGACCGATGACTGACATGCATTGATGATTTTTTGGGAACCGAACCGACAGGACTTTTCGGTCACATCTATCGCTTACATCATTATGATGATGTCATTGTCGAGGTATCGAAGAATCGAGGCTCAAATCGTTTCTGATCATTTTATTCTAAGAAACGCGGGGACTATCTGTATACGGTAAAACTCGAGAATACCTGACTCTACGGGTTCGAGGCGAGAATGAGCCGCTATCGAAGCAAGTTCGCGCTCAGAGAATATGAAGACTAAGGGATCGAGATAAGGCTAAATCGACACCACAGTAACAGAATCACGAGATATCCGCGATCGACCACCAATCTCAGCGAGAATCTCGGAACCGATAGAACCATCAACGGTTAATGGTATCAATCACATATGTTTACTTCCGAAATTAGAATCATACCTTATTTAGGATTTCTCTACTATATAAAGAGGAATCATGTTCGTTTGTAAAAAAAACACATTATCATTTTTATTATTATACGCACTTACCACCTACGGCATTACTGAGAAATACAAAGCACTCTGCTCTTTTCTTCGCTCTTAATTCTTTATAGTTCTTATTGTTCATAATACTATTGCTGCTCTTAGTGTTCTTGGCATTTGACCTCAAGCCTAATCTAGATTGGGGTCAATAACTTGCTACTACACTGGTTTGATCCATTTTAATTGTTTAATTTTTTTGTTTATTTAGCTATTTATCATTGACATTGAATTAGATCACATATCCTTATAATCACATTACAAGTTTAATTTTTACACGTATTTCGAGGTAAACACTGAACATCATTCACGTGAATGAAAAATTCTCTCGTTTGAGGGGAATGCCAAACTTCTTGGTAATTAATCTTAACTTCCTTACTGGACTTTTCAGCTTACTTGAATTTAGATTAATTAAATCACAAATCTACAAGTTCAGGCGAATTTAGATTAATTTAATCGTGAATTTAGATTAATTGGATCAGAGGATTGCAATACGGGGGTTTTGAAAAAAGGATCAAGGCTTAAGTACATCATGAGGGCACAGACTTCCAATGAACGAAAAAGAGGGGAGGAAGTAAAGCGAAATTGTACGAAAGAAAACGATAAAACTGGCATCAATTTTCTAGTTATTCATGTACAGTTCTGTTTAACAAATAGCAACCGTGTATTTTGGTGTTGTCCAAAATACTCTCGTTTGAGGGGAATGCAAAACCAAACATTAAACGTTAGACACTCAAATATTAAAAGAAAAAAAAAGGTTACTTTTAACAAATAGTTGGCCGGTTACGTCATTTACTTTTTCAATCCAATATGGCTTGCTACTACAAAACCACGGTCGAAAAAAATTTAAAAAATCAGTTACAACGGCAACTAATAAATGCTTTCTATCGATAATGGAGATAGTCGCATAACACAATCATATTATTAAAAGATTATAGCAAGAATAAGTTTTATTTTAGTGCTCGAAAATCATGTTTCTATGTTCTCCATTACTTGTGTCCATTGATGTATGTAAATTTTTTGCTCATTTCGTCTTTTTGGTCTCATTTAACATATAATAGTAATAGACAAATTGAGTTATTTGAGCCTTGGAGGAACGCATTGCTAGTTTTCGGATGATTGCCTATGGGCTAATATGCAAGCATATGTTACGAAGGTTCGACTAGTAGCACTCTGTCGGATGTCAATTCGAGTGATATCACTATATTATACCCCATTTCTCTGTTGTTGATGTCGGTAAGAGCGCTCTAGTGCATTAGAAATTCTTATTTAAGACTTGTATTATTTTAAGATGCCATGTGAATCGCTAGAAACATGTCAAGTGTATGGCTAAGAAAATCGATTCCGATTCTTAATAAAATCACATCACTTCAGCTTCTATTGGAACACAAACATCTCCTATTCTATACATAGATTATACATTATTATACATGAATTATATATATATATATACACACACATATACATATACGTATTTTCACGCCCGACTATGCCTTATAAAAAGGACTAAGCAGTCGTTGCAAATATATTTCGGTTAACAAGTCCGGAGTCGAATCCCACAGGGAATTAACTTAGTAAGCGCAGCTACTAGACTCACACAAATTCACCCAATCAATCTTCAGAAATACTAAATAACAAATTGGATGTTTACTAACTATTTATCACGTAATGAAAATGCAATAGTTAATACTAACTACGAACATGGTGTAGACAAGATTTGGAATGATCTAAGGTTATGATTTTCCCTATTGTCGGAATCCTTTCTGGTACGTTTCCTATAAATTTTGCCTAAATTTTCTCTACCAATCATGAGCGCTCTGAGTATCGTAATTCTCTCCCAAGTAACTATCACAATTTACTAGGCATATTCTTGCGAATTAAGCTAGCTGGCACTAAATAACGACTCACTCGGATCACACCAAGGTCTCGTTATTCATAATTCAGATTTAAACTCTCTGTATTGATATCTCACATATGTTAGGAGTGGTGTTGTTCAACAATTACCTAAATATACACTCTCATCCGAGTGATACACACTAAATAGGCTAGGTCGATCGAGATCTCATCAACCAACCACAATATAAATGTAGTTGAACAAATAGGGATAAAGCTACAACAAATCTATATTAAAAGTAACAGGAAAAGCATCCTCCAATATGTTTCATCAAAACCCTAGATTAGAAGGTTAGCTACTCATACTCATAGTAACAATATCCCAAGTATTTTGCATAAATAAATTACAAAGCAAAGATGAAGAAATGTAGAAATCGATGATTCTTTCCCCCAATAGTTGTTCCACGAGCTATTCTTGCCTCCGGTCCCAAAAACTCCTTCAAAAGTGGTGTTTAATTCCTATTTATATGTGTAGGAAAAGACATAAACGTCATAGCCCAAGTCCAAGTCCAACAAGGAGACGAAATAAGCCTTCAAAATTCGGATCAGGCTCGCTATGGACCATGCCTCGCGAGGTAAAACGCGAGATGCATCTCGTCTCATAATGTGCGGCGCGAGACATTCTGCGCGCTCGTCCTCACCTTATTACTCGCGTCGCGCGTTTCTTCACGAGCTAAAGAGCTCGCCTCGCCTTCTCTAACGCGAGCCTCTGAGCTTGCTTCGTCTGCTGCTTCATTTTCCCTCTGCTCACTTTTTCTTTCTTCTTTCCTATTATTTTCAAGCATGATTTATACTTTAAATATTCCTTTTGCTCTAATTTCATCTCCAATGTACCTACACATAAAATAGACTCCATACGCACAAATAAAGTATAGTTTAGCATTAAAGCACCTAAAGTGTAAGGTAAATAATGTACTAAAATATGGAATTACAGCCAAACGTCACTACCCCACACTTAAACATTGCTTGTCCTCGAACAATCAAACTATACTAATAGACACGACCTTTTTAAAGCAATTCCCTTAACTCGTCACACCAAGAATTTTTAAAATATACTAAGCACAAAGGTGTAACATCCTCACCTCAAGATTTGACTCACAAATACCATACATTATTCACAATTCACTTACTTACTCTAACATGGAGGTCAATGACATTACCTTTCCATCATGAATCACGTGCCCTCACACAACAAAAGAGATTAGTTTCACACGCAATAAATTTTAAGACCGTAGGAACTCAAGATAGGAAGAATTCACTCGCTCTCAGAAATAAAACTCATATTCCACAAAGGATGCACCACAGGCTTGCCTGTAGTGTAACACTCTACTAATCGAGCTCATTCAGTCTAGGATCAAGTAGGACTTTAATCGGTTGTAATGTAAGCTGATGGCCCACTCGCCATATGCTTGGGTCCGGGAGACATCGAATATCGGGGCCACTCTGATTTCATCAGTCTACGATGCCGAAGCACTAATATCAGTCAAAGTTGGAGAATTGAGCCTCATGTTCCGATATGCGACTGAAGAATAAATGGTGAAACCATGAGCACAAGCCTGGAACTATTGGATGAGAGGTGTGAGGCCGCCCTAGTTCGGTCGGCTGCCCGGAAACAACGGATAGAAAGATATTACAACTGAAGAGACGACCTCCAACACTTCAATATCGGTGACTTGATGTTAAGAAAAGTAATACTAAACACCCGAAACCCGAACGAGGGGAAGATGGGGCCGAATTGGGAAGGACCATATCGAGTCATGGGGATTACCGGTAAAGGTTCGTACCAACTCAAAGAAGGACACGGTGCACAGCAACCGAACAACTAGAACTTGACACACTTAAAGCGGTACTACTGCTAAGGTATGACCTCATTCACCTTTTTATAATATTACGAATCAGACTAACACTTGCAGGCAACAACCAAAGGAGAATGTGACTATTGAGTCTGAAAGCACGCATTGCATTCTTTTTCCCTTGAACCGGTTTTGTTCCAAATGGGTTTTCCGACAAGGTTTTTAATGAGACAACAATAAATCGTGCTAACTTATAATTAAAAACAGGTTTTAAATCAGAAATAATGGTCTCATAAACAGTAACCGAGACCTCTCAAGATCGACCTCGAATACTAGGGGCTATCATCCTCGGGTCAAGCTTCTTAGCAAGAAAAGAAGGAAACTTTGTGCTTGAAAAACCTAGGCTCGGTGGGGATTTATTGTGAGGGTCAAACGGCCAAGTGAACCTTGCTCGCATAGAACACCTTAGCCATAATACAAGCTTTTACACGTTTTTAATCTTGTACATTACACACAGAAATGAAAGGAATTTTTTATCTTGCTATTACATACTTTTGCTTTTTATAACGTCGAGCCTAAGGGTTATTCCTACCCGGGGACTATCGAGACCAAGGGCTACCCCTATCCTAGCCCAAAGGGCTACCCCCACTCGAGGACTGTCGTCCAAAATAAATTCGGGCGGCTCAGGTCATCAAAACCCGTAGACCCAAAACCTATTAGGTAATGACTAAACCTAAAAGGCTATGGTCACCCTAAAAAATGGCTCTGAGACGTCCGAAGCCCGTAATCAAAATGTAAGGTCTTCAACAAAATTCTAAACCTGTTAAAAGGTTACCCTCAGCAAAGGCATCATCTAAGATCACTTAAGCATCTTGGGGAAACTTCCGGTCACTCAGAATTTTCAAAACTTTAGAGAAAAAATTGCATCAAGGTCAGGTTTTGTTCGCACCTCCGAAAAATAAATGACTTACAATTACGTCTTATTTCTATGCTAAGGCATTAAAAATATCCGCAATTATAAAAAGATGCTAAGACAGTAAAGAATTGAAATTTTAAAAAGGGGAAAGTTTTATATATTCCGGATATCTTTACAAAGTCCCAATAAAAATGACCTCAAAATAAACAAAAAATATGAACATAATACAAAAACTAAAACATCCTAAGGCATTTATGCCTGGTCTTCGTCGGAGCCCGATTCGTCACCAGAACAATTGGGGCCTTCAGATTCTTTAGGGTCCTCCTCACCTTCGGGTTCAGCTAGCTTCTTCGCCTCGGCCTCAAGTATTTTTGCCTCCTCGATCTCGGCAGATAGGTCAAAGCCTCTGGCATGAATTTCTTCGAGGGTCTCCCTTAGGGATAACCGCCTCACATACTCAACAGTGGTCCTCAGGCGAGCCTCGGCTGCTTTAACATTGAACCCTATATTGAGCCACCATCTCGTCAGCATCGGCCTAGGTTATCTCCAACTTGGACTTCGTTATTTCAAGCACATTACCAAGAGTGTCTCGTTCAGTGGGTGCCGAGCCGATTTGCGTTCAGAGCTCCTCATTTTGTTGAGCTCATATATCAGCCTTCTCCTTCGCCACCTGAAGTTAAATTTCTACCGAAGACAACTTGGCCTAGGAGGTCTCCTTCTCCGAGGCCAGCAGGTTCATCTTGCTTTTTCACTAGTCGGCCATTACTTAGATCTCGTTTAAATCATTTTAGATTTGGTCGATCTGGTCGATCTTCTTCTAGACCTATGAGTTGGTTTTGTTAGCCACTGTGACTGGATCCTCATTTCTAACTTCAAAAACCTTTACCTTTTCCACTAAGTCGGCATGCTCCCACCTTAAGGTCGATGCTTCTTTCTGGGAAAGCTCCTTGATCTCGAGCTCAAGGTGATTGAACTCAACCCTGACTAAATATCGATGGAAAGTAATGATGTCGTACCCGGTTCAGCACCTGCTGCACCTCATTAGAAAGGCACGACACGTTCACCTCATTCACTTTTGCCTGGTCCTCCTCGGTCACCAGGCATCGGAGATAGCTAGCTATCCCTGCAGGAGCAGATAAAATCGGGGCATCCTCTGGAATGGTCAGAATAACCAATCTCTTGCGATCGGGGTCCACACTCGGAGCAGGGAACTAGTTGATCAATTTCAGGATTGAACTCGGTCGGTCAGCTTCCGAGGATGTGTCCTTCTTTGGAACTTCCAGGTCACCCATCCTAGAGAAATCTTCCAAAGCGGACGAGTCCACACCATTGAAAAAGGAGTGAAGGGGATCGTCCATGTCGTGGACTCCTTCATTAAACTTCTCCTTTCTTGCTTGATCCTCCTCGAGCATGGACTCGGTGTAGGAGGGCATCCCTGAAATGTCAGTTATTGTGGGAGCTTCCTTTGGAGTGGAGCCAGCATTCGAAGGAGTCTCACCCCCGGTATCCACATCAATCTCTTGAGTCAGAGGGGGGTCTACCTCATGAGTCTCCCCCTCTGATGCCTCCTTCTCCCTGGGAAAGGTCATCCCATGGGTAACAAAAATAAGCTCATCCTCTGGCTCGTCCCTAAGACAGAGAAGAGAGTTGGAATCCAGCACCCAAGATCTAGTGCCCCTCCTAAGCTTGCGGGCCACCCTTTTCTTTAGTTTCTTCACCTCGGAGCCCGGGTTCAAAGGTTTTCTCTTCTTTTTCTTTTTTCCTCCCTGGAAGCCTGGGCTGCCCTGCAACGGAGGGATTAACGGATAGGAGCACGTCCTCTTCCCCTTCCAAAGGTCTAAGATTGGTGGTCTTAGGCAAACCCGCAGTAACAAAGAATAAGAGAATTTAGTGAAATGAAAGATGGTCTTAACTATTCAGAAATAGGCCTTACCATGAGAAAGGGTCTATGCCCTTCGAGAGTCCGTGCCATGTGCTCTTGGAGTATGTCTTCTAAGTTCAGATGCCCTAGATCCATTCCTTTATCTAGGGAACCACATTCGGAACCCGGGAGACAACTGCACAATCACGAGCATGAATGAGAAAAAATAAATTGAAGGAAAAGAAAATCTTTGATCATTGAAGAGACATTGCACTTACAGGATGCATTCCACTTCTCATGGAATGGCATGTACTCGTGGGGGAATCAAGTCTTCGGTGTTCCCTCGAACAAAGCGTCCCTGCCAGCCCTGGTCTCGGTCTTCGTCAATACTCGAAAAGGGGGCCTTACTGGCCCGGCAAGTAAGTTTAATTGGCCCCCCTTAGAAAATTCGAGGAGTGTATAATTGTCACAACCCAAAATCTCTAAGGTCGTGATGGCTCTGGACACAAGGTTAGGAAAGCCAAAACATTAATTAATTGAAATAAATTTCCAGTTTTTAATATTTTTGAAATCGCTACCTTTTCTTGCATTTCATAATCAAATAAATAATTTTTTGTAAACTTAAATACAACAACACATCAATTCAGTTTAATGAAATAAATCCTAACACGTCCCTAGAACCCAGCGTCACAAGTACTAGAGCAATTTCTAAGAAGTTATACAATCACTTCAAGCCTGTCCGAAATACAACTTGACAAGAAAATTTAAAATGAATAAATATATTATGAAGGTGACTCTGCCTACTGCGGGTCGCCTCCAAATGGTGCAGCTTGCCTAAGTCTCCGAATCCTCCACATCGCTATGAAAGTACCTGTGCAATAAAATGCACAACAAGTGCATCATGAGTACAAAAATAACGTGTACTCGGTAAGTCGCGTGCCTAACCTCAGAGAGGTAGTGACGAGGGGGAAAATTAGACTCTTACTAAGGTCCGACAATACAACCTATGACAGAATATGATGAAATACAATAGACATGTAAGACAGTGAGCAACGAGTACATATCAAGTACAGAAATCCAGGTAATCACTGAGAATAAACAACAATGTACACTTCCCTTTTTCCCAAATACATGTCAAGCCAATACAAATAGAATAGTACCAAATAGTCATGCGCACACAAGGGTAAGACAATCGGCCGGAGTCATAAGATAGTCAACCTCTCTATGCATTGCCGAAGGATCGATCGGCCCGTCCCAAAAGTGCATCTCTCAACCTCTCTACGCACTGCCGAAGGATCGATCGGCCCGTCCCAAAAGTGCGTCTCTCAACCTCTCTACGCACTGCTGAAGGATCAATCGGCCCGTCCCAAAAGTGCGGCTCTCAATCTCTCTATGAACTGCCGAAGGATCTATTGGTCCGTCCCAAAAGTGCGCCTCTCAATCTCTCTATGCACTGCCGAAGGATCGATCGGCCCATCCCAAAAGTGCATCTCTCAATCTCTCTACGCATTGCTGAAGGATCGATCAGCCCATCCCAAAAGTGCGGCTCTCAATATAATAATCCTCTCTGTGCACTGCCGAGGGATCGACCGACCCGTCCCAAAAGTGCACCTCTCAATATAATACGGCTAGCCTGCTCGCGAATCATACATGCGACTCAGGTGCTCATAAGAATACATACACAAATACAGGTTCATCCTGCTCGCGAATCACTCACGTGACTCAGTCACCCAAAGTTACACATATCCACATAATAAATTTGTATTTTATCAAGAAAACCATTTTTCTCAGGAAAATGGTAAAGTCTTTATTAAAAGAAACATGAAATCTAGGTTTTGAAATGTTTGTTTTTGAAACTCATTTGTCCAATTTAGTAACACTCCATAATACAACCCAGTCCAGGTACACATATATATATTCACAGCGGAAAAAATTCTCTTTTTAGAAGGTTAACAAAATGAACTCTAGTTGTCTTTTAAACTTTCAATCACGTTTTCGGTCATATTCGCAGTTTCATATTACAGGCAGGTTACAGGTACACACATAAAGCATGCTAGTGGGTCCTAGGCAACCCAGATATAGCATAATAGTAGCTACGCACAGACTCCCGTCACCTCGTGCGTACGTAGCCCCCGAAGATAATAACATGTATTTAGTTCACCTAAGGGTACGATTCCCCTCACGAAGTTAGAAAGGAGACTTAGCTCGTATCAAATCTACCTCTCGGACTAAGAATGCGCCCGAAACTCTGAACTCTACACCCGAGGACTTGTAACTAGCCAAATATTGTACAATTATATCAATTCACGCTCAAAGTAGGGAGATTATCCTATTTATTCAATAAATTTGACATTCTTGAAGAATTCCCAACATCCAACCCCGGGCCCGCAGGCTCGAATTCTAAAAATTCTCGAAGGAATCACTCACCCATAGCCTAAGGATCGTTAATATACGATTTCCACTTAAATTCATAAAAATAAATGAGTAATTCATCAGATTCCTCAAGAACCCTAAATTACTACCCAAATCTTGATTTTTCCATGGAAATCCTTAGATGCTAGGATGAAATCTTGTAAAAAAAAAGTTAAGGAGTGAAGAAAATGAGTTAGAAATCACTTGCCAACATTTTGGAGAAAAAAAAAGTGTTTGAAAAATCGCCTTGTATGTCTTGGGGTCTTGAAAAATGAAAAATAACTGAAAATACTACTTATTTATACTCCTCTCAGGCCCTCCACCGCGGTCAGCGAAAAAAGGACCGCGGTGGTGCTACCAAAAGGCAAGAAAAGCTGAAGAAACCAAGAAAAATGACTGCATTAACCTGCTTTAGTACTTTGGCCATAAATTTTTCTACAGATGTCCAAATTATGATTTCTTTACCTTTCTGGAAACTAAACACAAAGGGTTACAACTTTTGTGTTTGAATCATCTCAAAAATTCTTATAGATCAAAAGATATAGGCCTCCGAATTCGGACTAGTGACCCAGCTCCTCCACCGTGCACCGCGAAAGCACAACCGCAGCCTCGAAGCCCCCCACCGCGGCCAGCACAAAAAGGACCGCGGCCCGTGGTGGTGGGTACCGAAATTTGACCCCTAAGACCTGCAACAACTATATTTTAGCCTAAAGACATCCCCGGACCTACCCGGAACTTACCTGAGCCCCCAGAACTTCAAACCGAACGTACCAACAAGTCACAAATCATGATACGAACTCGCTTGAGGCCTCAAATCACATCAAACAACGTCGAAATCATGAATCGCACTCCAATTCAAGCTTTATGAACTTTAAAATTTCAAACTTCTACATCCGATGCCGAAACCTATCAAATCACGTCCGATTGACCCCAAATTTTGCACACAAGTCATATTCGACATTACGGACCTGCTCCAACTTTCGAAATTGGAATCCGACCCCGATATCAAAAAGTCAAACTCTCGGTCAAACTTCTCAAAAAATTTCAAATTTCTATCTTTAGCCAAATGACTTCAAAATGACCCGGACATCCGAATTCACTTCCGATCGCGCTCCTAACTCCAGAATCACCATACGGAGCTATTCTCAGACTCGGAATCCCAAACGGACATCAATCTCACTGATATGCACTCCAACCCCAAATTCATGAATTCTTTCTAAAATGCTGAGTTCCAACACATACGCTGAAACGCTCCCGGTAATCCAAGACCTGATCCGGACATACACCCAAGTTCGAAATCATCATACGGACCTGCTGGAACCTTCAAATCCTGATTCGAAGACCGTTTACTCAAAATTCCAATCTTAGTTGATTTCTCCAACTTAAGGCTTCTGAAATGAGAATTTTTTTTTCTTTCCAAGTCAATTCTAAACTTCCTAAAATTCAATGCCGACCACGCCCACGGGTCATAATACCTTAAACGAAGTTGATCGCGACTTCAAACCGCTGAACGACGCGCTAGAGCTCAAAACGACCGGTTGGGTCGTTACATTCTCTCCCACTTAAACCGAATTTCTTCCTCGAACGTGCTAAGAACTGCTCTGAAGTTACCTGAAACCACTGTTTAACATTTCAAGAACCTGCCCGTGCTACCACAACCCAGTCGAGCACAATAGCCTGATCAAATCTAGAGATTTCTTCTTTATCCATATAATAAGCTCAGAATTCATTCAAACACCTGAAATTTCTCTGCCAGGCCTAGTTCCAACATATAAACATCGTATCAGCTACAGCACGATATACCAGATCATAACTGCATACCCTTGTTGAATTGACACCATGCGCCGCATAACCCATCTTCTGACCACAATGAAGCTCCCTGAACTTTAATATCCAAAATTCCACGAATCTAATGCTCCCAATGCACCTCATAACAAATATACATACACCTTGATATAATGCTGACGACACCACCACAATGGAGGAAATGTGCAGAAATTCATACTCAACTGCGGAGTTAACAAATCCTTGAATACCTCATCGCACCGATCCCCGATCCGAAAATCTCGTCTCACCTAGTACGAACTGCTCAGACAACAAACCATCCCAACATGACCAACAACCTCACATGATACCACATCGCCCAATAGGCCATAACCCGAACAGGATAAATAAGAAATGGCTCAAGAAGGAACTATTCAGTTCATGCAACTAATATGATTTCTTACCAGAAAATAGGAATTAAAACATAAGAAAATAAAGATAGGAACCTTACTCATCATCACACTGTTGCGGCATGCAACCCGATCCAAATAACATACCTATGGCAGTGTGCCACCCGATCCCAAATAACATCACCGTGGCGGTGTGCCACCCGATCCAAATAACATCATCGTGGCGACGTGCCACCCGATCCAAATAACATAAAACTCACGTAAGGAAATATATACAAAGTTGATTTGCTCACTATTACAATTTACTAAATATCGATCATAAGCACGCTAAGTGCGTAATACCATCCTGGGGAGACTGATAAATCCATATGGTACAAACTCAAGCACATCTGAGGTGCGATATATAACCTGAACCTCAAGAGCCACACTGCTCACATAACCTCATCACTACGCGGAATCTCAACACATCGGAAATTATCAAGTTGTTTCACAACTCACACGTCCCAATCACAATAACATATAAATTTGACGAAGACGGAACAAAACCCGTGGTTCTCTCCATGAAAAGCGCTCTACTGAAAGGAACATGCCTGGCTCATACGTAGCCCAAAATCATATTTAAATCCATCCACAAACATCGAGCCACCTTGCTCGCACCAACTAAGCTAATAGCTTTTGCCTGGGTCCATATTAACCCATCTTCCCTCATAATACACGAGAACAACCATCATCACCGGGACTAACACCCCATAATCCATAATCAACTAAACTGAACGCCCTCCAGGCGTAAATTCTCAATTAAGCAATATTGCACTTCTTTATACTCAGTCTAAATCTGAAATCCATCAAGTGACTACATGTCATACTTTACACAATATTTTTGTGGTCATGCTTCCACGACCTTCCACACAAGGCAACTAGTCTGCCTATCCATAACACCGACCACACTAAGGCCGCAGAACACATCGAGAACCCAGGACCAGGGTACAAAGCCTCTTTCACCGAATATCAATCTCAGGTGACACTGAAGATAACACCAGCTTACTCTGAACTTTCAAATCACTTTGTCTTGCTCTTTCGAGCTCACGACATCCTTATAAACATCGGACCTCAATCTCGATTCTTACTCCCAGTTACATACTGCTTCCCGCACCTAACATACCAACATGAGTTAGTGCAAGAATTCCATCATAACTTCTGAACCACCAATAGGGTGAACACTTCATCATATAGAAACTTTTTACTTAACTCAATTCAAGAGTACCATCTCAACACACGAGTGAATTCCCATTATCACCCAATCATGCAAATCCTTAAGTAGTAGTCTATACCACCATAACCCTTCCAGGGGTCCGTCTACACCTGACAGGCCATAGCACTCAAATGCTCCCACATGAGATCCATTACGACGAGCGACAAGCCCCGCACACACCGACACAATCCATATGCATAACTAAATCACATCAAAGGAACCGATCACTGCCGCAAATGTTCCAGTTCAACCATGGCTAATCAATTTATCTTCTTTTAATCATCTTTAATTGCCTCAGGAATAATAACAACTTCCTTCAACCCATAGCAACTCAACCCTCACTCATCCCAAGTGACCTTGATTCACGAGACTACGCTGCCCAAATCCCGCAACTCGTCTCATACCCTTCTGATAATTCTTTTCTTTAATCCGGAGTCTATTTCTCTCAATCCTCCAATGCTATCCTGCGTGCTGAAATATATCATAGAACATTCTAACCATCCTTCCTTTTTCTTAGATATTACTCTGCAAAAGCTCGATTCTCGATCATAATGCTGCCTGAAATCGTTAAACGCCGCATTGAGAGTCACCCACTCTGACTGGCCCCGATACAATCAACCCCCAAGGCTCTCCTAGAATAGGAACACCTTTTTCAATGAAATACGGGACTGAGTCACTATCCTTACAACTCGCCCATGCCTTAAGCAAAATTTGAATCTTCCAAAGCCTAACCCTGACCTGACAGGACCAAGTTTTGTACATATTCATCAAATCCTACGCACAATTACCATTTTACTCCTCTTTCCTTAGCTGAAATAACTTTCCTACACGCTGACAATTCGCAACCTTATGAGAAGACAACCCTACAACCCTACTGCAGATGGTGGGACTCCCCCACTTAACCCGAAGCCACTTCTAGCACCACTCTAGATTATGCTGAGATCCTTCCGCCTTTGATAACACGATCTTGCTCAGCCAAACCATCCCAATCTTCCAAATTATCTTTCTAGCACTCCCTAAATACTCGAATTCTCTAGCATCATTCACACACTATCTCCTACCAACTAGCTACTAGGACCCCTCACAGAACCTGTCAACCCCGCCATTGCTAACCTATCCCCAGAAGACAACCCACCTATAGAATTCACCTGCGGACACCTCCTAACGATGCTGAAATGCACGCCCTCTGTGACCAATACCCCATCCTACACCCTGCTTCATTTTAGGATCATTCTTTGCCAACCGCATTCCTCAATACTTCCTCTCAATACTCTGACTCCACGTAACCGAAGAAACCATAGCACCGACAAACCTAACACATTCCATTCGATCGATGACGACGACTACACGTCACAGGTGCATATCCCACCTCATTTGAAGAGACCCAGTCTTACTACTTTATCAACTCCAACCAGACCATTCAGAATCCAAATTCCTTTCCTCTACCGGAACTAAAACACCGAAATCTCGAAATCAAACTCTGAGAAGACCTTCGTTCAACCATTCATCACCCCAAACGTACGGGCAAGTTATCTATCATCATATCAACACTGCGCGACAATCAAGTGCAAACATCATCACCACCCGAGCACGGCCTTAAGGCTCCTAGAAACATAGCTACTGAGCTAAAATAACACGTTACCCTTTTGCAGGGTCATAACAATAACCACGACCATTTACATATGGAAGTATCTCGAATTATATTCGTAGCACCATTCCCATTCCTCCAATTCCTGATCCATAGCAAGCGCTTCGCGACGCGTAATATTGAGTAGGAATGAACATAGGCATAAGCCTCAAAGGAATCAACTCGCACGATGAAGAATTAAGAAGGAAAGTACTCCTAACAGCCCTATAGCCTCTCGAAGATAAGTACAGACATCTCTGTACCGATCCGCAAGACTCTATTAGACTTGCTCATGACTCGTGAGACCTACGGGAACCTAGGGTTCTGATACCACATTGTCACGATCCAAAATCCCTAAGTTCGTGATGGCGCCGGACACAAGGTCAGGCAAGCCAAAACATTAATTAATTGAAATAACTTTCCAGTTTTTAACATTTTCAAAATCGCTACCTTTTCTTGCATTTCATAATCAAATAAATAATTTTTTGTAAACATAAATATGATAGCACATCAATTCAGTTTAATGAAATAAATTCCAACACGTCCCCAGAACCTAGTGTCACAAGTACATGAGCAATTTCTAAGAAGTTATACAATCACTTCAAGCCTGTCCGAAATACAACTGGACAAGGAAATTTAAAATGAATAAATACAATATGAATGTGACTCTGCCTGCTGCGGGTCGCCTTCGGATGGTGGAGCTTGCCTAAGTCTCCGAATCCTCCACATTGCTATGAAAGTACATGTGCAATAAAATGCACAGCAAGTGCATCATGAGTACAAAAACAATGTGTACTCAGTAAGTCGCGCGCCTAACCTCAGAGAGGTAGTGACGAGGGGGAAAATTAGACTCTTACTAAGGTCCGACAATACAACGTATGACAGAATATGATGAAATACAATAGACATGTAAGACAGTGAGTGTGAACAACTAATTTTTGACCACACTCAAATGTTATACTATTTTAGTGTAAATATTCCTTTTAGGCCTGATATTAATGTTTTAAGCTTTCATCTTACACTTAGTAGATTTTATTTAATTAAAATAAGTAAATAAATAATAATAATACTCACATTCTTAAAGTGTGAATATATATGTGGAGTATCTTTTAATTAGAATTTTAATAAATAAACTATTATATTTTTTTTGCATAATTTAAACTATAGTGTAAATATTGAGTTTTCTTATTTTTATAATTTCCTTTAAGTTTACAAGTAACGTTGGTATATATATATATATATGATTTGCCATTTTTTTAATCTAAGAATTAGAAAAGAAAAAAAAAATTTTAAAAACACGTAAAAGAAAAGAAAAAAAAGGGATTTTTTTTTTTTTTTTTTNNNNGAAAAGAAACAAAAAAAAAAAAATTGCAATAACAAACTTTATCTAAAAGTAAAAATCTGATTTTTTTAGCTAACTAATCCTATAACAATCCTAATTATCCCACCCATTGTTTATCTTCATTTTTAAAATTCAAATAATTCTTAAATCCCTTTTTCTTAGCCTCAAATCACTCAACCCCACTCCAACTCCAACTCTAACTTCTCCATTCATCACACATATCTTATATATATGTGTTGGGTATGTACAAAGAAAAAAAAAGTAAGAAAAATAAAGGGAGAGAGGGACGACAGAAAGGAAAAAAAACAAAAAAAAAAGAGAGAAAGAGAAGAAACAGACGACAGAAGAAAAAAAAAACGAAGAATTTTTTTTTTTAAAGCAATAGAAAAGAAAAGAAAAGAACGAGTTCGTGGATTTCGTTCGTGGTTTCGAGTTCGTGGTTCTAG
>MDKI01161287.1:0-22113 GCA_005239505.1 Nicotiana paniculata
TTCCACCAAGAATAACTTGGATACAGTACCTGGCAGAGTGGGTCTTCAATTGTTGTTCTCATTCGTGACAATGATGATGAGGAGACAATGACATGTGTTTCAAACAATGATGGTGTAGGTAGGAATTTAACATTTCCTAAGTAGATAAAAGAAGAGGTTATAGAGGAATTCTCTACTTCATTTTCCAAGAGGAAAAGAAGTTTAATTGAGAGTGACAAGGTTGATGGTAATGGAAAGTTGTCCGTTGTTCATGCCAGTTCCCATAAAGGGGGGATTATAAGACACTGTGATGACAAAGACGAAAGGAAGTTTTATTCTCAACTTTCTTCCAAGTCTGATCCGTACAAGCTTAATGGGATTGGTGATATTTCTTCGGATTCAGACAATGATTTGAGTGACAGAAGTATGGAAATTCTAATCAAAAGAATTAAAGGTAAAACGCTTCTCTAAGGAAGAGAATTTTGGAGAAATCTATGGTACTTCTATAACCAACATCGATTCGCGAGCGGGGAAAATGGATGCATCTATGGTTCGAGCCGTTTGACCCTTCGGCAGTGCATAGTTTATTATTGTTGGTCTGAATCGTTCGACCCTTGGCATTTCTTGCACATGATAACTGCTATGTATTTTTTGTGATTTATACATGTTTATCGGCCTAAGGAAATCCTTAATTTCCAGTTAAAAAGAAGAAGAATTGATATGTAAAATGTGAAATAAGCCTGATGTTCTCATCCCTGATTATTATTTAAATTGTCAACTGAAATGACGAAGGTATTAAAGTGTTAAATATAAGAAGAACTGATATTCCTTATCCCTGATATTTAAATAAATTGCTATGAAATTCATGCTTATTGTCTCACTTGATTATACTAAATTGACCTCTAGCAAGTGTCTAATTCGACCTCTCGTCACTACCTCTCTGAGGCTAGGCGGGATACTTACTGAGTAGACGTTGTTTTCATACTCATGCTACATTTGCTGTTCATTTTTATTGCACAGGTAATTACCCAGCAATATGGTTGACTTGGAGACTTAGACGAGTTGCATTATCCGGAGACGACCCGCAGCCGAAAGAGTCTTCCTCTATGTATTATAAATTTTCATTTTAAATTCCTTGTCCAATTTGTATTTCGGGCAAGCTTTGTAGTATTTGTAAAATTCTTAGAAAATGCTCATGTACTTGTGTCACTGGGTTCCGGGATGTGTTTGGGGTGTATTTTATCAAAATGGAATATTGTACTATTATTTTTACTTAGCAGATTTTATTCAGTTATCATGTAATAAAGGGAAAGGTAATAATTTCAAAAATTCTAAAACAGGAAATTTAACTCAACTATTTAATGATTGGCTTGCCTGACAATGGTGTCCGGCGCCATCATGACCTTATGGATTTTGGGTCGTGACAACATGGTATCAGAGCACTAGGTTCCCTTAGGTTTCACGAGTCATGAGCAAGTCTAGTAGAGTCTTGCGGATCGGTACAGAGATGTCTGTACTTATCTTCGAGAGGCTACAGGGCTGTTAGGAGTACTTCCCTTCTTGATTCCTCATCGTGCGATTTGATTCCTTTAAGGCTTATGCCTATGTTTCTTCCTACTCATCTTACGCGTCGCGAAGCGCTTGCTATGAATCGGGAATTTGGGGAATTGAAATGGTGCTACGGATGTGATGCAAGATGTTTTCCATGTGTAATTGGTTGGGGCTGTTGTTGTGGCCCTGCAGAAGGATAATGTGTCATTTCGGCTCAGTAGTTGTGTTTCTGAGAGCCTTAAGGCAATGCTCAGGTAGTGATGATGCTTACGATTAGTTATCGCACGATGTCTATATGATGATGGAATGCTTGCCCATATGTTGGGGGTGATGAATGGCTGAAGGGAGGTCTTCTCAGGGGGTGATTTCGATATTTCAGCATTTTAGTTCCGGCAGAGGAAAGGCATTTGGACTATAAATGGTCAGGTTTAGGATTGATAAAGCAGTAAGACTTGGTGTTTTCAAGTAAGGTGGGATATTCATCTGTGATGTGAAATTGTTGTCATTGATCGAATGGAATATGTTAATTCTGTCGGTGCTAAGGTTTCTTCGGTTGCAATGTGTCAGAGTGCTGTGAAGTACTATTGAAGAGGCGGTTGTTAGAGATCGTGGTGCATGGTGGTTCAGGACTGAATAGTTATTTCTAATGAAGGCAGCTTGAGAAAGATGATCCTCGGATAGTTTGAAGTCGCAGTGATCTAATGGTGAAAGAGCTGCAGAGAATGATATTGAATTGGACAGTATACGACGAAGGAAGACATGTGAGAAGTGTCAGGTGGCAGCTAAATTTCTAAAAGGCCAGGCGTAAGGAAAGGAGGTCAGGTATTAACAAGTGGGAGAGTGGCAGCGTAGCACAGGAGTTCAAGTGTATGACAGTTGCCTATCTTGAGGGAAAGTTTGAGAATTTTAGTGGATGGCGATTGGGTCTACGAGCTTAAGTTGAAATATGGGTTATTTCGGCGGAAGGTTGGATACAACAGAGAGGAGTTATTAGGAATGAAGAAGGACGCAATGTGGCGGTGAATTTGAAGATGTTGTAAAGCATTTAATAGACGTCCATGAGGAGCGCACGGACTAGTAAAGTTGGTAGAGGAATAAAGGCGCAGGATAGGGTATTGATGTTGTAGAGAGTGTACAATGCAGCGTCATTGGAAGGTGTCAGTTGGTGATTTCCACAGGGGGTTATCTCCTGTGAGTAGGTTAGCGGTTGCATGGCTGGCAAGTTTCTGCAAGGGATTCTGGTGGCTATTCGGTAGGAGGCAAAATGTATGAATGGTGCTAGAGAATTTGGGTATTTAGGGAATGCTGACGGGGAAATTCGGAAGAATTAGATGGATTGTTAAGAAGGAGAAAGGATCTCTGCAGGGTCAAGAGTGGTGCAAGGAGTAGCTTCGGGCTAAGTTGGGGAGTCCCACCACCTGTCGTTGGGTTGTAGGATTGTGTTATCATAGGGTTGTGTATTGTCTGCGTGTTGGCAAGTTATTTCAGCTAAGGGAAAGGAGTAAAATGGTGACCGTGCGTGGGATTTGATGAATGTGTGCAAAAGTTGGCCCTGTCGGACCAAGGTTAGGCGTTGAAAGATTCAGAATTTATGCTTTAGGCATAGGCGAGTTGTAAGGGTAGTGACTCAATTATGTACTTCATTGAGAGAATGTTCATGTGCTAGAAGAGCCTTGGATTTGATTGTATTCGGGGCCAGTCAGAGTGGGTGACTCTCAATAGTGGTCCTAAAGATTAAAGATTAGCTTTTGTAGCATAATTTCAGAGAAAGGAAAAATGGTTTGAGTGTTCTATGTTATTTTCAGCATGCATGATAGTATTGGAGGAGTGAGAGAAATAAACTCTGGGGTGTAGAAATATTATCAGGAGGGTATGAGACGGTTTCAGGATTTAGGTAGCATGGTCTCGTGAATCAAGGTCACTTGGGATGAGTGAGGGTTGAGTTTGCTATTAGTTTAAGGAAGTTACTATTATTCCTGAGGCAATTAAAGACGATTAAAATAAGATAGATTGATTAGCCATGGTTGAAATGGCACAGTTACGGCAGTGATCAGTTTCGTCAGTGTAATTAAACTATGCATGTGGTTTGGGCCGGTATGTTCGTGGCTTGTCGGCCGTCGTAATAGATTTCATGTGGGAGAATTTGAGTGCTAAGGCATGTCAGGTGTAGGCGGATCCCGGAAGGGTTATGGTAGTATAGACTACTACTTAAGGATTTGCATGTATTGTGATTGTGGGAATTCACTCGTGCGTTGTGATGGTTCTCTTGAATTGAGGTAAGTAAAAGGTTTATATGTGATAAAGTGTTCACCCTAATAATGGTTCAGGGGTTGACCAGGGTTGCGGTTCGGTGTTGACAAGGATATCTTGATCTCGGATGAGAAAGAAAAAGTGAATTGGAAGTTCAGAGTAAGCTGGTGTTATCTTCAAGATTGGAATTTTGAGTAACAACCTCCGAATCGAGGTTTGAAGGTTCCTGCAGGTTCTATGATGATTTCATACTTGGGCGTATGTCCGGATCAGGTTTTGGATAACCCGGGAGCGTTTCGGCGTATATTGTGGAAGTCAGCATTTTGGAAGAAATTCTTAAGTTTTGCTTGAAGAGCATTTCAGTGATATTGATGCCCGTTTGGGATTTCGAGCCTGGGAATAGCTCTGTATGGTGATTCTGGAGTTAGGAGCGCGATCGGAAGTGAATTCGGATGCCCGTAGGTTATTTTGATGTCATTTGGCTAAAGATAGAAATTTGAAGGTTTTTGAGAAATCCAACCGGAAGTGAAAATTTTGATATCGGGGTTGGAATGCGATTCTAGAAGTTGCAGCAGGTCCGTAATGTCGAATATGACTTGTGTGCAAAATTTGGGTTCAATCGGACGTGATTTGATGGGTTTCGGCATCGGATGTGGAAGTTTGAAATTTCAAAGTTTATAAAGTTGAATTTTAGTGTGATTTGTGATTTCGGCGTTGTTTGATGTGATTTGAAGCCTCGAGCATGTCCGTGTGAGTTTATGGGACTGATTCGTGTGATTGGACGGGGTCCCGGGGGCCTCAGAATTTCGGGGTGGTTTTGGACCATTTTCCCCTACCTGTTGTTGCTGTTTTCTGATGTCACCGGTGCGTTATGCGATCGCGGCCCATAGTTTGCGATTGCGAAGAAGAAATTATGGGGGGGTGGAAATTGTCATGTGCGACCGCAGGGGGTGCAGTGCGATCGCACAAGGCTGCGTTTGGAGGCTGTGAGGTGCTTGGCCTGTGCGAACGCATGAGCGGGCAAGCGAATGCACAGGGGGAAATCTAGGGCAGCATAGTTGGCCTATGCGATCGAAAAGCATTTCATGCGATCGCATAGAGGGTTTTTCTGGGTAGTGTGATATTTTAAACGGGATTTTGGCCATTTCTTCATTTGTTTCAGATGCGGGCAATTTTGAGGAGCTTTAAGAGGGGTTTTCCATCAAGCATCACTAGGTAAGTAATTTCTTCATTTTTTTTAAGATTAATGCAAGGTTTATGCATGGATTGAACATGAAAAGAAAATTGGGAAATTTTAAAGAAAACCTAAAAATTTTATTTCGGATTTCTACCACGAATTTGAGCATGTAATTCAGATTAAATTATATATTTGAGTTAGTAAGACGATGGGTAGGGTATATCTTCGAGAAATTTCGGGATCCAGGCACGTGGGCTCGAGGGCATTTTGCTCAATTCAATAAGCGGAGTTGGGAAAGTATATAATTTTAATTTGTTACGAGTATTAGAATGAATTTTCATTGATTTGCCCGTTATTTGGTAGTTTTGGGGCGTTGCGCATCCATTGGAGTCGTTGGAAGGGCTTGGAAGCCGGTTATGGAATTTCGGAGCGAAGTAAGTCTCCTTTCTAACTTTCTGAGGGGGAATTGTCCCCCTAGGTGAACTAATTAAATATATGGTACTATCTGCGGGGGCTACGTACGCACGAGGTAACGGGAGTCCGTGCGTAGCTACTATTATGCCATGTACGGGTATTCTAGGACCCACTAGCATGCCTTACTTGTTGTACTTATGATCTTGCCAGTAATATTAGACCGCTAATATGATCGAAATAATAAATTGAATCCCTAAGAAGACTAGAGTTCATTTCCTTAATCATCTAGAAAGAATTGATTCCTCTATGGATAATTGTGTTCCTAATAAGGTTATGTTATTGAATATTATTAAACTTGGCAAATGAGTTTCAAAACAAGATTTAAATGTTATTTTTCGTGTTCCTTTAAGAAGAATTTTATCATGTCCTTGAGAAGCTGTTTTCTTGATAAAAATGTGGATTTATTATGTGAATACGTGTACATATGAGCATCTGAGTCGCAGGTATGATTCATGAGCAGGCTAGCCTTATTATTATTATGTTGACCGCGTTGCATGATCGATTCGCGAGCAGGGAAAATAGATGAATCTATGGTTCGAGTCGTTCGAGCCTTCGACAATGCACAGTTTATTATTGTTGGTTCGCGTCGTTCGACCCTCGGCATTTCTTGTGCATGATAATTACTGCGTATTTCCTGTGATTTATGCATGTTTATCGGCCTAAGGAAATCCTTGATTTCCAGTTAAAAAGAAGAAGAATTGATGTGTAAAATGTGAAATAAGTCTAATGTTCTCATCCCTGATTATTATTTAAATTGTCAACTAAAATGACGAAGGTGTTAAAGTGTTAAATATAAGAAGAACTGATATTCCTTATCCCTGATATTTAAATAAATTGCCTATGACATTCATTCTTAGTGTCTCACTTGATTATACTAAATTGACCTCTAGCAAGTGTCTAATTTGACCTCTCGTCACTACCTCTCTGAGGTTAGGCGGGATACTTACTGAGTACACGTTGTTTTCGTACTCATGCTACACTTGTTGTGCATCTTTATTGCACAGGTACTTACCTAACAATATGGTTGACTTGGAGAGTTAGACGAGCTGTATTATCCGGAGATGACCTGCAGCCGACAGAGTCTTCCTCTATGTATTGTAAATTTTAATTTTAAATTCCTTGTCCAATTTGTATTTCGGGCAAGCTTTGTAGTATTTGTAAAATTCTTAGAAAATGCTCATGTACATGTTTCACCGGGTTCTGGGATGTGTTTGGGGTGTATTTTATCAAAATGGAATATTGGACTGTTATTTTTACTTAGCGGATTTTATTCAGTTATCATGTAATAAAGGGAAAGGTAATGATTTCAAAAATGCTAAAACAGGAAATTTAACTCAACTATTTAATGATTGGCTTGCCTGACAATGGTGTCTGGTGCCATCACGACCTTATGGATTTTGGGTCGTGACAACATGGTATCAGAGCACTAGGTTCCCGTAGGTTTCACAAGTCATGAGCAAGTCTAGTAGAGTCTTGCGGATCTGTATGGAGACGTCTGTACTTATCTTCGAGAGGCTACAGGGCTATTAGGTGTACTTCCCTTCTTGATTCATCATCGTGCGATTTGATTCCGTTAAGGCTTAAGCCTATGTTACTTCCTAGTCAATCTTACGCGTCACGAAGCGCTTCCTATGAATTGGGAATTTGGGGAACTGAAATGCTGCTACGGATGTGATGCAAGATGTTTTCCATGTGTAATAAGTTGGGGCTGTTGTTGTGGCCCTGCAGAAGGATAATGTGTTGTTTCGGCTCAGTAGTTGTGTTTCTGAGAGCCTTAAGGCTATGCTCAGGTAGTGATGATGCTTACGATTGGTTATCGCGCAATGTCGATATGATGATAGAATGCTTGCCCATATGTTGAGGGTGATGAATAGCTGAAGGGAGGTCTTCTCAGGGGGTGATTTCGAGATTTCAGCATTTTAGTTCCGGCAGAGGAAAGGCATTTGGACAATAAATAGTCAGGTTTTGGATTGATAAAGCAGTAAGACTTGGTGTTTTCAATTAAGGTGGGATATTCATCTGTGATGTGAAATTGTTGTCATTGATCAAATGGAATGTGTTAAGTCTGTCAGTGCTATGGTTTCTTCGGTTGCATTGGGTCAGAGTGTTGTGAAGTAGTATTGAAGAGGCGGTTGTTAGCGATCGTGGTGCGTGGTGGTTCAGGACTGAATAGTTATTTCTAATTGAAGCTCGAGAAAGATGATCCTCAGAGAGGATGAAGTTGCAGTGATCTATTGTTGTAAGAGCTGTAGAGAATGATATTGAATTGGACAGCATACGATGAAGGAAGACATGTAAGAAGTGTCAGGCGGCGGCTAAATTTCTAAAAGAGCTGCGTAAGGAAAGGAGGTCAGGTAGTGCTTAAAGGAATGAGATTCACAAGTGGGAGAGTGGAAGCGTAGCACAGGAGTTTAGTGGTAAGACAGCTGCCTATCCTGAGGGAAAGTTTGAGAGTATTAGTGGATGGCGATTGGGTCTACGAGCTTAAGTTGAAATATCGGTTATTTCGGCGGAAGGTTGGATACAACAGGGAGGAGTTGTTAGGAATGAAGAAAGATGCAATGTGGCAGTGAATTTGAAGATGTTGTAGCGCATTTAATAGACGTCCATGAGGAGCGGAAGGACTAGTAAAGTTGGTAGAAGAAGAAGGGCGCAGGATAGGGTATTGATTTTGTAGAGAGTGTACAATGCAGCGTCATTGGAAGGTGTCAGCTGGTGATTTCCACAGGGGGTTATCTTCTATGAGTAGGTTAGCGGTTGCATGGCTAGCAAGTTTATGCAACGGAGTCCGGTAGCTATTACGTAGGACGCAGAATGTGTGAATGGTGCTAGAGAATTTGGGTATTTAGGGAATGTTGATGGGGAAATTCAAAAGAATTGTACGGATTGGTTAAGAAAAATTAACAAAGGAGAAAGGATCTCAGCTGGGTCAAGAGTGGTTCAAGGAGTAGCTTCAGGCTAAGTGGGGGAGTCCCACCACTTGCAGTTGGGTTGTAGGATTGTGTTATCATAGGGTTGCGGATCGTCGGCGTGTTGGCAAGTTATTTCAGCTAAGGGGAAAGGAGTAAAATGGTGACCGTGCGTGGTATTTGATGAATGTGTGCAAAAGTTGGCCCTGTCGGACCAGGGTTAGGCTTTTGAATGACTCAGAATTTATGCTTGAGGCATATGAGAGTTGTAAGAGTAGTGACTCAGTCATGTACTTCATTGAGAGGATGTTCATGTGCTAGAAGAGCCTTGGAGTTGATTGTATTCGGGGCCAGTCAGAGTGGGTGACTCTCAATAGTGGTCCTAATAAGTTCGAAAGTTAAGAATGCAGTGTTTAAGGGTTTCAGGCAGCCGTATGATTAAAGATTTAGCTTTTGCACCGTAATTTTAGAGAAAGGGAAAATGGTTGGAGTGTTTCATGTTATTTTAAGCATGAAGGATAGTATTGGAGGAGTGAGAGAAATAAACTCCGGGGTGTAGAAAGATTATCAGGAGGGTATGAGATGGGTTACGGGATTTAGGCAGCATGGTCTCGTGAATCAAGGTCACTCGGGATGAGTGAGGGTTGAGTTTGCTATGAGTTGAAGAAAGTTACTATTATTCCTAAGGCAATTAAAGACGATTAAAAGAAGATAGATTGATTAGCCATGGTTGAAATGGCACTGTTACGGCAGTGATCAGTTGTTTCAATGTAATTAAACTATGGATGTGGTTTGGGTCGGTATGTGTAGGGCTTGTCGGCCATCGTAATAGATTTCATGTGGGAGCATTCGAGTGCTATGGAATTCTTGCGCTATTTCATATTGGCATGTTAGGTGCAGTAGTCAGTGTAGAGGTGGAAGTAAGGACCAGGGTTGCGGTTCGGTGTTGACAAGGATGTTTTGAGCTCGGATGAGCAAGAAAAAGTGACTTGGAAGTTCAGAGTAAGCTATTGTTATCTTCAGTGCCACCTGAGATTGATATTCGGTGAAAGAGGCCTTGTACCCTGGTCATGGGTTCTTGATGTGTTTTGCTACATTAGTGTGGTCGGTGGTATGGAGGTGCAGACTTGTTACCTCGTGGAAGGTGATGGGAGCATGACCACGGGAAGATGGTATAAGTGTGATAGGTAGTCACCTGATTGATTAAAGATTTAGACCAAGTATAAGGGGGTGCAATATTGCTTATTTGGGAATTTATGCCTGGAAGGTGTTCGGTTCAGTTGGTTGCGGATTGTGGGGTGTTCGTCCCGGCTATGATGGTTGTTCTTGCGTGTTATGAGAGGAAGTAGGTTACTATTGAATCAGGTAAAGCTATCAGCCTAGTTCAGTGCAAGCAGAATCGACTTGGAGTGTGTGAATGGATTAGAATAAGATTATGGGCTTCATGTGAGTTAGATGTGTTCATTTCAGTATAGCGCTTCTCAAGGAGGGGTGTTGGAATACCAAATGTTGTTCCGTCTTCGTCAGATTCAAGTGATATTATGATTGTGTCGTGTGAGTTTTGAAGCGGCTTGATAAATTATTATGCGTTGAGATTCCGCGTAGTGACGAGGTTATGTGAGTGGGATGGATCTTGAGATTCAGATTATATATCACACCTCAGTTGTGCTCGAGTTTTGTAGAATATGGCTCTATCAGTCTCCCCAGAATGGTATTATGCACTTAGTGTGCTTGTGACCGATATTCGGTAATTTGTAATAGTAAGTGATTCAGCTCCGTGTATCTTCTTATGTAAATCTTATGTGTGGATCGGGTGGAACGTCGCCACAGGTATGTTATTTGGATTAGGTTGCACGCCGTAACAGTGTGATGATGAGTCAGGTTCCTATATTTATTTTTCTTGTGCTTTACTTCCTATTTTCTGAGAAAGTTCACATTAGTTGCGTGAGTCGAGTAGTCCCTTCCTGAGTCCTTGCTTTATGTATCATGTTCGAGTTATGTCCTATTGGTGCGTCGTGGTATCATGTGAGACTGTTGGTCATGTCTGGGATGATTTGTTGTCTGAACAGTTCATACTGGGTGAGACAAGATTATTGGATCAGGGATCTGTGCGATAAGATTATGTGAAATACATTAAGGGACAGTTACCCTTATTGGTTTGTAATGAGGTGATGATTCTAGTCAAGAGGAGATATTCAATTATTTGTTAACTCTGCAGTTGGTTATGAATTTCTACACATCTCCTCCTTTGTGGTGGTATCGTCAGCATTATAGCAGGATGTATATATATATATATATATATATATATATATATCATAAGGTGCATTGGGAGAATCAGATTCGTGGAATTTTGGTTATTAAGGTTCAGGGAACGTCATCGTGATTGGATGATGAAATATGTGGGGTATGGCGCTAAATTCAGCAAAAGTATGCAGTCATGTTTTGGTACCTCGTGTGGTAGTTGATACGGTGATTATATATTGGAAATAGGTCTGGCAGAGAAATTTCAAGCGTTGGAACTGGATTCTTAGCTCATTGTATGGATAAAAGAAGAAATCTTCAGATTTCATCAAGCTAGTGTACTCAACTGAGTTGTGGCAGCACGGGCAGGTGCTCGAAGTGTTAAACAGTGATTTTAGATAACACCAGATCAGTTCTTAGCACGTTCGAGGACGAACGTCTGCTTAAGTGGGGGAGAATGTAACGACCCGACCGGTTGTTTTGAGCTCTAGCTCGTTGTTCAGCGGTTTGAAGTCGTGAGCAGCTCCATTTCAGGTATTACGACTCGTAGGCATGGTCGGAGTTGAATTTCGGGAAGTTCGGAGTCAAATTAGAAAGAAATTTCTCATTTCAGAAGCCTTAAGTTGGAGGAATTGACTAAGATTGGAATTTTGAGTAACGACCTCCGAATCGGGGTTTGAAGGTTCCTGCAGGTTCTATGATGATTTCAGACTTGGGCGTATGTCCGGATCGGGTTTTGGATAACCGGGAGCGTTTCGGCATATATTGTGGAAGTCAGCATTTTTGAAGAAATTCCTAAGTTTTGCTTGAAGCGCATTTTAGTGATATTGATATCCATTTGGGATTCTGAGCCTGGGAATAGCTCCGTATGGTGATTCTGGAGTTGGGAGCGCGATCGGAAGTGAATTCGGATGCCCGTAGGTTATTTTGAAGTCATTTGGCTAAAGATAGTAATTTAAAGGTTTTTGAGAAATCTGACCGCATAGAGTATAGTTTACCCAGACCCCACACTACCCTGTGCATTTGCACTTCCTTGAGTGCGTTCGCATAGGGCAATTACCTGGACACCAGCAACAGCAATAAAACACCAGATTTTTACCAAGTTTTGCACTCCGACACTTACCTGAAACTCACCCGAGCCCTCGAAGCTCAAAACCAAATATACACACAACCTCAAATACACCCTACGGACTTATTCGAGTAATCAAAACACCAAAATAACATCATAAACATTGAACTAAAGCTCAAAATCCATGGAAATTCTCAAAACTTCATAAACTTTCAAAGTTTCCATTTTTGATCTGAAACACGTCAAACCAAGTCTGTTTCTTACCAAATTTCACAGATAACACATAATAACCATATTGAACATGTTCCGGGCTCCGGAATCATAATACGGGCCCGATAACACAGGTTTCACATCAAATTACATTTTCTAAAGCCTTTATATTTTTTAGAAAATAATTTTCTTTAAAAATTCATTTCTCGGACTTGGGACCTCGGAATTCAATTTCGGACATATGCCCAAGTCCCATATTTTTCTACGGACCCTCCGGGACCGTCAAATCACGGGTCCGGGTCCATTTACCAAAAACGTTGACTGAAGTCAACATTATTAAAATTTCTAATACAAAGTTGTCATTTTTATCAGTTTTCACATAAAGGCTTCCCGGCTACACGTTCGGGCTGCGCACGCAAATCGAGGTGAGATAGAAGGAGGTTTTCATGACCTCGAAACACAGAATTGGATAAAAATATACGGGATGACCTTTTGGTTCATTACAAAAACATAAAGTGACTAATTATTGGGCCAAAATAGCATAAAACATATGATTAGGCTATAATTGCAAAGTTATTGCAATTATAGCCAAAGATTGTCAATCTGGATAATTGTGAATTAATTTGGTCTCAATAGGATTAAAAATAATATATTAAGTCAAGAAATATTTTTGAAATCATTTTTAATGCAATTTATAATTAATTATTAGAAATGAAAACACTGAATGATTTAATAAAAATATGGTAAAAATACCAATTGTTATGGAAACCTGATTTTGAAGGTATATATGCAAGTTAAAAAATAGTTTGAGGAAAAATTGGGTATCAACAGGAGGTCCCGATTCGGATGAATCGGCTCATCCACCCTCTATCCTTGTCTTCATCGATGGAGGAGAAGAGAGATTTCAAAGATCGACGTTGCAGCTTTATCAATCCACCTCAATAAAGGCGAGGGTTGTATAGCCTGATAAGATGGTCGAGGGTAAAAGACATCCCCTCGACCTGGCTCGAGAAGTATCTAATCACGTTGACGATTCGCCAGAATTAGAGGTAGTTCTGACTGAGCGTCACTTGGTACATTTGGCAAAAATCGAGAATGACTGGGTCTGTGGGACCCAGAGCAGGATCTATAGGATCCAACGTGAATGGGTAGGTATATACACTCAGTTACCCTGATTTGTAAGTAGTAATGTCCTCTTCAGCGGAAGGGACCACCACATCTTTTTCCTTCCAATTGCAATCTATTTTCACTTGCTTAAATTCGACTTCGGTTATCAAACTAATATACCGATACATGGGTTCACATCGACCCGAGACTGAGGAAGTTTTTTCGATTTTGTAATCGGAAGATGTTTCGCAAGGCCCGGGAATACACTCCTCGATACGAGGTGGTACCACCGTTTTGCTTTTGGATTGGCGTGATGATGAAGAGGCTTTCTCTTTCTGAGGAACTGTCTTAGAAGTTTTGGCCATTGTTGTTGAGAAGTTCAGAAGAAGAAAAGAAATTGGTGATGAAATAGGCACAAGTTGAAGAGAATGCTGAGCTCAGAGATTGAAGAAGCTAATGAAGTCTTATGAAAGCTTTGAGAAGTAAAAGTTTAAGTAAAGTTTAAAAAGTGGAGGAGTTGGCCTATTTATAGAGGTCACTAAAGCGTGGCAAAGAAGCCAAACTACTGACCAATCAGCCATTTTCAATTAGTGGCCTTTGGAAAGCTGTGCAGACGCGACCTTTCGTGACCTTTCAATCACACTGGTTGCTGATATCACGAGATTGACATCATGGTTGGGGCATCGAAGGGTCGAGAATCAAATCATTTCTTGTCATTTCATTCTAAGAAACGCGGGGACTATCTGTACATAGTCAAAATTATATGCCCCGATTTTGTAGGCTCGAGAGGTCACATCGAGGGTTGATGTTTGATAAAGACCAAGCTCGGGTTCAAAGGAAAAATAAGAGGCCCGTAGACCTAAGTGCCGAAGATCATCGGAGCGAAGTACGATTGATGCCAAAATAGTACCGTTGTGAGTCTGTTATGGAAGGACAAGATTCTCGCCACGTCCCCAAGATCATGACGTAAATTCCAAAATAGATTTGTACGAATTAGTACGAATCCGTACTAGGCGGTTATACAGCTGTCCCAATAATATTCTTTACCGTAAATATAAATGTACCTTATTAAGGGTTCCCCTCCTATATAAAGGAGCCCCAACCATTTGTAACAATCATCTAATCATTGGCAAAGAATATACTCTCTATTTTTCGCTCATTGTTCATCAGAATTGTCCTTTAAACTTTATTATTGCTTTATTGTTCTTGACTCATCTCTAGGTCACCGAGCTCGAGGTCGCTACGCCTTAAGTAATACTGATTTGGTTCATTTATTCCTTTCATTTACACCTTATATTACTTGCTTACTAATTGGTATTGAACTAGATCACGTATCTTTAAAATCACAAATCAAATTTAATCGTTACTTGTATTTTCAAGGTAAAAAATAATATACACGAATTGTTACCTTACTTTAATCTATCCATGCATGGGATAGCTAGAAATAAATAAAATGTATTGTATGTTATTTTATGCATATATTATTTGTAGTTGTAACCAACTTGAACTTGATGTGTCACAGTTGTTGACATTATGCAAGTTTCTCTACTTCTTATTGTTCCGGTGAATTAAGAAGAGAGATTAATGGTGTAATTTTTACTTCAAACAGATGTTTTATTGGTATGGTACGTACTTTGCAGAACGCTATTGTGTCAGCAATAATATTACACTATTCTGACCTAGAAAAAAGTACCCCAACGGCGTGAAAATTCATTTTTGATAATAGGTAATATAGACGGATAAAAGATTTAAATTTTATGAATTTAATATTTAAGATTTTAATATTGAATCCATCATATTTTTGAAGTTATAGGTTCATAGATATAGTGCTAGATACGCCACCGGCAATGAGACTCGAATTTAAACATTCTATTTATTTTTATATACCATGTTGAAGTATGTAACTATACTATATTTTATTTATTTAATTTTATCTTCAACAATCGGTGGCTCTATAGTACGGAAAAGTGACTAATTATTCGATGTTGTATAAAAATATGAACTGACAAATCCGTGCATACAATATATATCTTTGCTTTAGCAAAATTTTAAAACTCGCCCAAGAGAAAAGAAATTGTCATATTTTGGCCCTTAATATATGAATAGAAGACCGGTTTTTAAGTACTTACTGTAAAGAATTTTATGAGAACACATATTCACATCCCCATCCCATGCAAAAACATATCATGGATTATTATTCCGTGAAAATTTTCATTCATGAAAAAATTGACTAGCTAGGATATATATTTATGCTCATCTCTTGTTGACTTTTTAAGCAATAATATTGAGCAATAAGGAGGTATTATAGAAAAATCGTAAGTGATTTGACGCTTGTCCATCATTGATTGTGTAAGAGTTTCTAATGGTGCTTATTATATTTTGGTCAGTACAACAACGACAAATTTAGTATAATCTCATAAGTGGAGTCTGGGGAGAATAGTGTATACGTAGTCATACTCCTACCTTGTCCATCATTGATTGTGTAATAGTTTATAATGACACTTACAATATCCTTCCAAGTACGTCCGTCATAAATTTCTTCGGACGTGAGAGATTAAAGTTGGTAATGTTTCACAACGAAACTTCCATTAATTATGACACCATTGATAAAGTGAAGGAAGCAAAATGGGAACCATATAAAAGTAACAAAAACATGAGCAAAATATTCTTCTCCTTGTTTTGAAATATCAAACTATATGTCCATAATGTTACAATTGTATAGAAGCTTAGGTCTAATAACCTAACCCTCAGGATGCACCCCAATCGAAAGGCGATAGATGGACAATTATTCGAAACTCAAACGTACAAGATATAACCATATTGTATATTAAACTTTTTTTATTAATCAACCATATTATGCTATGGGAACTAAGTGAAATGCACCACAAGTAGCATCAGCAACAAGACCAAGCAAAGTTTGTATAAGGGTACCAACAAGTGTAATAGGAGCCCTAAGTGTTCCAGTTGAAGCCAAAAGTGAACAACTAGCAATTGGAGTATCAATTATAACTTGGCATGGTGTTGTAGTTTGATCAAAGAGGATGCCATCTAATGCAGTGATTATAGTTTGAAAATAGCCATTAGCATCAGTTAGCACCTGAACAAGGCTTGTTGAACCACCATTGCATGAAATTTTGACGTTAACACCAGCAATGCCAGGGCCAGGTGGATTGCCTGTTGCTGAACAAACCAAAAGGCCACGGACCCTTAGTCCAATCACATTTTGGCCATTGATAAGGACTCCATGGGCTAATGGAGTAGTTGTTGCAATGAGGAAAAGAGATAGTAAGAAAAGGGCTTAACTTATTGTATGCCATATATATGGAGGGTTTTTCAATTTGGGGTGTGTTATTTTGGTTACAAGACAGCCCTATTTATAGTGTTGTGCACCGGCGTTTCTTTTAAATGATTAACTTATAAAGAATTAGATAACTCCGTCTCTGCCCGTGAGTTTGCTTATATTACCGGTCTCAAGCCTAGATAAAGAAGGAGGGTTATAGTAGGCTGGCTTCCAACATAAAACGTGAAAATTCATCATGATGAATTGTCACGACCCATTTTCGGAGTCGTGATGGCGCATGTCGTGGAACCAGGCGAGCAACCCATTTTATCTAACTAAATACAATTCTTCTTAACCCATTTTATCTAACTAAATACAATTCTTCTTAACAAGTTTGTGGATAAAAATAACAATAAATCAAAATTTGGAAACCAGTTTATGAAATTTAAAACCCAAATCCTACAAATCCCGGATCCGGTATCACACAGTCATGAGCTGCTAATACTTAATACAACCAAAAAGAAATGACCAACATAGTCTGAAAATAAATACGACGGTAGAAAGGAAGAGAAGACGAGATCACGGTCGCCAGCTGATACCTCGTCAACTCTGATGAAACTGCTGCTCTCACTGACCAGAGTTGAATCCCGTTGTACCTAGATCTGCACACAAGGTGCAGGTGGTAACGTGAGTACAGCAACTTAGTAGTAACAAAACCAAACTACGGGCTGAGAGGTAGTAACGGACTAAACCTCCGATAATTTGAACAACAGTATATAACACATACATGACAGTAATATATCAGGAGATAAACACGATGCATCAACATATGTCTGTAACTCTACATCCTAGCATGAATTCATATAGAATCAAGAAAGATGTATACTCAGTCTCATAAGGTGGTCCACTCAGTACTAGACTACGGCCTCCCGGCCCAGGGAAGTCCATCCCGGATATTACATAAACACAAGTGACACTGTCACCTAGTACTGAGGAAAAAGGCCGATCCATCCACCATGGAGATGATCCATCTCCGGAACATAATACCCACGGAGGAAATCCATCTCCGGAACATAAGACCCACGGAGATTCCATCTCCGGAACAGGAGACCCACAGAGAAGATCCATCTACGGAACGTGAGACCCACGGATAAGATCCATCTCCGGAACATAATACTCGGACAAGATCCATGTTCATGGAAATCCATCCCTCAATATATGTGTGCTCACTGGAGGTGTAAAGACTCCGGAGGGGCTCCTTTCAGCCCAAGCGCTTTATCAAGCCAACAAAGGCATGATTCCAGGATCGCTGCGGTGTGTAGTCCGACCTCATAACTGTCTCAAAACCAGGCTCCAAGCCTCACTCAGTCAGTACCTTGCAGTCTCACTCACAATGCTCTAACATATGAAAATCATCCCAAACCAATGATAATATAGAATAAACTAGCAACTCATGAGACTGAGACATGAAACATATACTATGTCAGGACTGAGTACATGAAAACAATAATCATAAATAGAGACAGCAATAATCGACCGTTCCGGTCTGAACATATCGGAGTGAAGCCTTAACATTTATACTTAGCATGATTTCTATTTCGTTCAAGGTAAATACCACCTTCACAGTACAAATATCAACCTGATATAACTATTAGACAGTGCCATGGTATTATCCAGGCTACAAACATTCGGTGTAAGCCCACATGCCCGTCACTTGGCAAGTGCGTCACCTTAACTAACATCGAATATCAAATAGTTTGGGGTTTCGAACCCTCAGTTCCGAGTTTGGAAGTGTTACTTACCTCAAAACCGGCTAATATACTACTCCGTTGTGCCCTTGCCTCTAGATTTCGGCCTCCGAGTGCTCCAAATCTACCAACAATCAGATGTATATCATTATAATTTGCTAAGGAACTAATCCCAATCGAAATGTATCAAAAATACTCAAAATCCCGAAATTAGTCAAACCCGACCCCTGGGCCCACATTCCGAAACTCATAAATTCTTATACCAAACTGTTCTTCATCATCTCACGAGTCCGTACATATAAAGAACACTAAATTCGTAGTCCAAATGACCCTTCAAATCCCCATTTTAAAGACTCTTAATCCCAAGCCCTAATTACCCAAACTTACACTGATTTTTTCCTAATTTTCCACCATATATCCGACCTTTAATCACATATAAGCGAGTTTAAAGTCCAAAAGCCTTACCTCAATGAAGAACTATCGAATACGCTCTTCAAAAACCTTCCAAAAGCTTCAAACTCGGATGAAATATTGAGAAAAATGGCTAAAATTCGCGAAGGCACGCTTTTATACTTTCTGTCCAGTGGGTCCACACCTGCGACCACTTACTCGCACCTGCGGAGAATCCCAAGGACTCTAACTTTCGCACCTGTGATCGACCTCCCGCACCTGCGGCCTCGCAGGTGCGGCAATTACCTTGCACCTGCGGACTCTTCTCACTCAGCCAACTTCCGCACCTGCGGCTCCCCATCCGCATGTGCGAAACACCAGCAACAGAAACGTCAGCAGTGACAAAACTATTCCAAATTCCCCGTTAACCATCTGAAACCATCCCGAGCCCCTCGGGACCCCACCCAAACATACTGACGCATCATATATGGTCATTCAAACTTAGTCGACCCTCCAAAAAATCAAACACAACATCAGAACCCCAAAAACACGTCGAATTCAAGCTTATGAACTTTGAATTTTCTAAATTCCACCAACGATGTCGAAACTACCCAAAACAACTCCGATTGACCTAAAATTTTGCAGACATATTCAAAATGACATTACGAACCTATTCCATCTATCGGAATTCCATTCCGACCCCGATAGCCTATTTTCCATTAACAACCGGAAATCGCCAAAAACTAACTTTCGCCAATTCAAGCCTAATTCTACACCAGACATCACAAAAATATTCCGAACACACTCCTAAGTCCCAAATCACCTAACGAAGCTATCCGAGCCATAAAATCCGCATTCTGAGGTAGTTTCCCAATAAGTCAACTCTCATTTGACTTTTCCCATTATAAGGCTATCTTTAAATACTAAGTTACTGAATTCTCATTTAACCATTCCGATTTCAAGCCTATCGACTCTAACACATCAATAATAGAATAACCAATCCATTACAAGTCAATGACATCAATAAAAATGCAATTTCTACCTAACGATAGACCGGGTCGTTACATTCTCCCCTACTTAAACATACATTCGTCCTCGAACGTGCCTAGAGTTGTTCCAACACCACCAAAAATTGTTGTGTACCCTTCCATGCACATATTCGGAGGTGATCCTATGTCACCTTACCCCATCTACTTCCGATAACACAACATAACTGAAATTTCATTATCAAATCCTGACCCATAGACCTTAAAACCAAGTTTCCACTTCTGAAATAATCTACAAGTTCAAATTTCCACGACAAGAAGCTGAAATAGTCTAAACACGTTGTTCAACCCATATCTGTAACTCAAGATGAAATCACATAATATATCGTGTGGCTCAACCACTCATAGCGATAACTCTAAACCACAACAGCTATTCAAACAACTCAATACGGGTACATACCCTCTTATCAAAACATGCCTCGTTCTAACACTTCCATATACTGCCGATGAAGAAAGAAACAAGTATAACCCAGTAACCATTCGCCCGATCAGTATCAATACCATCCAGAGCCATAACTTGTGCAACTTATGCACTCAATACCACATACCAAGAGTTTAATTCATTAAATAAAGAAGACTTGCACGAGAGGGCTATCCTGCCACTAACACTTACCATTACCACATCATACTAAAATTCTGATACACATTGTGAAACCATATCACACAAATCCGACACCAAGGATCATACCTCTACCTAACCGAGCTGCAAAGCGTGATCCTATCCAACCGCTGGACCACATGATACACTCCAAACCACCTTGCTCAAAATCAATAGCCATGCGAAATTCGACATCAATTACTCAAAGTGCATTTCTTTAATCACGGGAGAAAACGGGACGATACCATGCCACCCAAACCAGCAATAACGTGACCAACATGTCTCAATCCTAATAAGCCCAATAACTTACCTTACTCAAATATCGCTATACAGCCCCGATATGACTACATCATATGCACATATATAACCAACAATCACAACTCCTCGAACACCGGAAGGTAACTCATAGATCACTCCAAGACACGAATAAGCTCAATGACAATTGAATGGTACATCCCTCAACAATAGCATTTCGGAGTCAACAATTCCGACTCGGTGCAGACCACACACCCATACCGGCCTACTAATAACTCTAAGTCAACCCTGGTCACCCACAATAGGTAGATAACTCTCCGAATGTTCGTAATGACTGAATCATGACATATACAGCCACCTGACTAGCTTGCTCGAATCCTCGTATTTCACAACTACAAAAATAACCTGTTCATGAAAACTCCCAGTCTCAATATCCATGAGGCGCACCAATTACCATATATGGTCCCAATTACCAACTCAAATGTATAAGACGCCCCTAATACTTTATCATTCCGCAAGGGATACCGCCATAATTCCCCTATGTCACCAAGAAACCTCAAATACCAGCAGTCGATCCGACGAGAGAGCGTCATAACACCAATGAAGCACCCTATTTAAACACATTGCCTTGAACACATTGTCCTTTATGAATGTATACTCTCATCTAGCCACCCAATAGTGGTATTCTTTACCTAATCATATGAAACTGCCAATTCTGACCTTCATTCCAAAAACTGGACCGTGACCTCACATATGCCACTCTCCACCATACACAAAATACCGCATACGCCATGCGATCCTATGATAAACATGAGAACTTCATGCTCCTTTCCTAGCCACAACAACTACGTACCCAACTAGCCAAAAACTTTCCATGCGATCCCATTTAGAAACAAAATCACTATATATCACCTGGCCACTCACGCCCGTAGAAATATACATCTCCAGCCGTGGTAGAAACCATCAAGAACTCCCGAATCACACTTGTACAACACCAAACCATCAGGAATGAATCCTTCTAACTCAACCAAGCTACGCATGCCACCAAATTCCAAGAGAATTGCTAATAAACACCTGTAACAATTCATTACTTTATAAACACCCAAAGAACTAACCATATCCCTTATCATCCCGATCTGACCTACTACCAAGCTGTCCTATTTATTCAAGTTCCTTCTAACTTACCTTCGAATTGATACTTCTTCTTACCATAATACCACAATCCTCAATCCCAACTCACCGCACGAAACCCGAGCATAAATATATACCGTCTAAGGCTCATAGGCCGCTGAATACTCCCTCAATTATCCCCAAATGCACCACATTAGAAATACTTACCCTGAAGAGACTTCCTACGAATTTAAAGTCATTAGCTTCACTTTCTTGATACTGATGGATAGAATCCATGATAATGCAAATACACCACAAGCCTAGACACTTTTCCCGTAAATCTCATTTCTATCCCTTCTCACACCTTGAAGATCCTCAATCGCTACTGTGAGCATGTGATTTTTATTCGACGTATCGTCCTATAAAAATCTCAATAAATCAATTGATTTCATGAATTTTGTTAATTTTTCAGTAATTAATTGTGAATTACTTGCATTTTTGCATATCCACAATTCATCTTTCAAAATTATTAAAATTTGCATCACTATTATCAAGGAATTATGAAGTTATTATTTATAATTAATTGAATAATAGACGAACGATGAGTATTTAACGTAATGTATTTTTTAATAACTAATTACTATAAAAATTAACTATTTTTATTCGATAAATCATATATTTAATTAAGAATATATAATTGTTTGTTTTATTCTTAATTA